>JABJVR010000007.1:964045-984871 GCA_025773905.1 Chitala chitala | reverse complement strand
TGTGTGTGTGTGTGTGTGTGTGTGTGTGTGTGTGTGTGTGTGTGTGTGTGCGTGTGTGTGTGTGTGTGTGTGTGTGTCATAGCTAGCCATTCCTGCAGCTTTACAGAGTGTACACTTCAGCATAAGCATGACTCAATAGCTCACTCCTGCATAATGTGAAACAAAAATCAGTTTGTCAAGAAACTAACGTGACACTCCATTTAATACTCTCCATGCGAGGAAAGGCAGCAACTGGGTGATGCATTGTGTCTCCTTTAATCACTGAGCTGAGGCCCATTCTCTGTCTCAGTGCTTCTTCCTGGGCCTCTGAACTGAGGCCCATTCTCTGTCTCAGTGCTTCTTCCTGTGTATCTGAACTGAGGCCCATTCTCTGTCTCAGTGCTTCTTCCTGTGCCTCTGAGCTGAGGCCCATTCTCTGTCTCAGTGCTTCTTCCTGTGCCTCTGAGCTGAGGCCCACTTTTTGTTTTCTCTCACTGCTTTTTCCTGTTCTCAGACGTTGGAATGTATACTGCCAATGGCCTTTCTTGGACTGCAACAACAGATAAATTTAAAGTTTCGAGATTTGGTCTTCATCAGTTATTTTTATTTATCTATTTATTTATTTTTTCAAGAAAGCAAATTACACAGACTGACATGCAGTAGTTATGGAGCTACGTTTTATACAGTGTGTGTGTTAAAACAGGGGTCAGTCTGCTCCTGGGCTATAAAGCTAGAGATGAGCTGTATGTTATGTATGAAATGCAGCTTTGCTGGTCCCATTGGAAAGAATGTTTATATCAGGAGCAGCAAAGGAGGCTCTGCCACCCCCCCCTGCCAGTTTTTAAAGGCATAGGTTTTGTTTCAACGGGCCCCCAACTTGGATTGTGGCCAGGCAGATATGCTGCATTGTATCCGACACACCACATGCTTGTTTCAGTGCTTGTTGTGGGTTTGCATAAGTCCTTTGCATAGAGGGAAGTCATATCTCAGGCCCACAGATTTTTGCTCCTGTAATACACTTACTATATTCAAGAAGGACTCCACTCTGCTCAAGGTGATGATAAAACAGCACTTTTAATATTAGTTTGCTGCTGTTCCTTTTTAAAAATGAAATTAAAAAAAATTTACAGCATTGCAGAATATCACACTACATAATTACAGAGTCCCTTTGTTATTAGCATTATGTGTGAAATACTGCACTTAGCAAAAAACTGCTTGGTTTTCATAGGAGACAGTGAAGGCTGTGATGCAAGGATACATGTATGTTAAGGTGGCATGTCTGTATATGTCAAGAGTGAGGACACGCATCAAGGTGAACTTAATGATAGACGAATGTGAGCCCTCTCTCAGCATGGGGGTCAGATGGACTCATCTAAGATGGTCATCCAAGGGAGCATATGATAGCTTCAGAAAAGAAACAGTGATGTGATGACCATTCAGTGTTTACCTCAGTTGTGTATGATGGCCTAGATTATGATAGCATTCACCAATCAGAAGGGGAGTGTGAGATGTGAGAAGCTGTAGAAGGTCTTTCTGTCTTTTGTTCTGTAGTCACCAGGTGGAACTTATGTCATTGTCAGTCAAAAGAAAGAGGACAAAATGTTTGAGAAATCATTCCTTAAATTTTACATCACCCCTCATGGCTGGTCTTGTCCAAACAGCTATTCAAATATGACATGCCAACACAGTGCCTCTTGAGTGATACCAGACCCCAAGTTCTGTGTTTCTGACGTTTATCTTAGGAGTTACCAGGATATCTTAAAACAAAAGCATCATAGTATTATAATTACTGGAACTATTTACTAGCAGACGTGATTGAGAGATTTCCTGGGGGAAAACTCGATCATCTCAAAGTAGCTTATTTGTACTGCTGACAGTGAGTAAGAATGTGTTTTTTTTTCTCAGATTGTTAGAGAAATTGTCGACACAGATTTGGCCACTCACATCAAGGTGGCATGTTCCTTACCAACAGCAGCTCTGTATGTCATTCAAACACAAATATGGTTGGCACCTCGTAGTCCAGGGCATGTCCGAAACAGCCTCAATGGTCAGAGTTTTGCTTGTTCATTGCTGACTTTGTTGCCTAAATGAATCTGGAAATGAATGAAATTGTTTGCCAAGCCATTTTAATTGAGCTGATATTTTGCCAAAGGTTTTACATGGTGAGAAAGCAACAATGTGAGCAGACAATGTGTGACTGTCAAAACACAGCTAATGTGTAGTACCAGTATTCCACACTTATCCAGGGGAGTGTGTGGCTCATCCAAGGCCAACGCATAGGAAAGTTTGGCCATAAATGTGTGTAGCATGATGCCAGATGTTACCAAAACATATTTACAAATGCATTTATACTTGGCATCATTATCAAAAGGAAAGAACCTCTCCCTGCCTTGTTGTATAACAACACAGGAATCCGGTTAATTACTGTTTACACGTCAAAGCATGCTGTTTCACGTTTCAGTGCTGGTCATCTCTGCTGCAGTTCCAGCCAACAGATGAATGAAAAAGGTTAGGGGCTTTCCCAGGTGATATGTGCCTCTTTCATTACACACAGTGTAGTGCCTTGTGGTTTGACCCATTTATAAAACAGAATTTAGTACCCTTTGTAGAACATGGACATTCTGGAGAGGATTTATCAAAATGACTGGCATACAGAACATACCGCCCAAATGAACACAGACAGAAACTGTGTAATATTTAATATATTGCTTTCAAGAGTTGACATCTGCGTTAGTCAGAAGATTTAGCAGAAGTGTGTATGCAGTGGAGGAGGTGTGCCGGTGTTAAAGTCACAGTCTCAAAACTAATATAAATAACTTTAAACAAACAATCCAAGCATCCCCACCTTGAATTTTGCAATGTTAAACTGAAGATGAAAAAATATTTTTTTTTGGAAGGGGGGGGGGTCTTTAAAGTGCAAGCCCAGCTTCCTGTTTTATATTAAAGCCTTCAGCCTCCCCCAGAAAACTAACGGTCTAAGTGGAAGAGGATTGGCTGGAAAGTCCCATCCCTCTTCACACCTTCAATATTCAATGAGAAAGCTAAATGCATACAATAGAAGGGAGAAGCAGGTTTGTGCCCCGCTCCTTAGGGGATATTAAAAAAACAATAAAAGGTGGAGAATTTCCCAAGGAGATTCCTCCAATGTTCCACAATGCATCTTTGTGTGATAATGCTGATTAGACAATTCCTTTGATGTATAACACACTGTTACCTGGAGCACTCTCCAACTTTAAGTTCTGTTCCCACAAGTCCTAGTCGAGATTTTTCTTCTGCCCAAATATTTCACATGGGCTTGAAGATAACAAATCAAAATTGAAAAGACGTGTCTTTCCACAAGTACATTACAAGTGTCTGTGCATTTCCAGTAACCTTTTATCCAGTGTGGGATGCACAGGCCTGAGCAGGAGGAGGGAGCACCCAGGACAGACGCAGGCACTACTGCAGCTCTGACCCTGCACGTTTTGAGAATAATCACATATACTGAGCCACAATGCTAAAGCCAAACATTTTGTATTTTTACAATTTTTGTCTGTCCAAAATTTTATTTTGCGTAGCTCTCCTTCATGGTACTAAAACCTGTGACATTACATACTGGGCATTTATTTTTTTACCATGGGACATGTGTCTAAACCAAGTGTCTTAAGCAAAAATAATTTTGCTTGGGCAGTGACTCTGGTGCGTTTATCCGTGACTGACCAAGATAACTGGAATGCCTCTGGTGGGTTATGCAACAAAGGATGTGGTTTGAAGAGCACCTGGAACACCAGCACTGTTCATTCCTTTTTCTCATGCCTGGTTTGTTCCTGTAAATCCAGCACCTCCCAGCCTGAATTGTATGACGTGCTTTTTGATATTCGGGTTAAAGCTCTGCAGCCAGGCTAACAGAATGCAAGCAGTGCATGCTGGGAGCTGGCCACCTGGTGCTGCCAGCACTGTTAACCTTGCATGACAGTTTTTCTACATCCAAAGATATATGGGTAATAAAATAGTGCTGATCGTATATTATCTCTATAAATCATGCTAGCAAAAAAGAGAGAGGTGACAAAACTGTGTCCTTACATATGGGAGTAGCTTACCAGCATACTGTCATAACCATAGTCATTGTTTCTTATTGGCTCTGTACCAAGTTTTTGTACGTGTGGCTGTGTGTGTGCTTGTATTATCAATGTTTGTGTGTGCTTGGGGTGTCACAGCCTATGTGTCTTTGTTTTTACACATAATTGGTTGTTTGCGCATCTGTGAAAGTACTTGTATGTTAAAGTCATTGTATATTTGTCTATGTGGGAATACCCTGTGTGCATGTGTGTTTGTGTGTGTGTGTGTGTGTGTGTGTGTGTGTGCTAGCATGTTTTGAGCTTTTGTATTATTTGCCTGTGACTGCATTTATGTGTGCTTATACTGTATGCTGCTGTTTTAGTATGATTGTGCTGACTTGCGACTACAGTATTGCTGTCACCACATGTTTTGGCGTACACATAATTTGTCCATATGTCTGTGTGCTCGTGTGTGGGTGTGATAGCAGACAGTATAACGTGTCCACTTGACCACTGCCTGGTATAGGAAGCTGAGCACCGTGTGTGCCTGTGTCACACCACGTCACACGCTGGAACTGGAGATCAGCACGAGCTCCGCTCTTTGTTGACCACATACTTTTGAACTTTTGTGAATTAGTGAAAGAGGTACAGCAACTACAGAGGCCTGATCACTTCATGCACCTTGAAATGTGCATCATTTAATTACAACAAACATTTTGCTCGCTTTTAATGTGTACCTTGGCCTGCAAGAGTCTCATATTTCTGAGATCTAAATTTATACGAGCTGCTGGCTCTTTAAGAATTTTCACTGTGAGTCTGGTTATAGAGTGTAACATTATTTTTCTGCTATAAATAGTGTCTTCATTAAGAGAGAGGGTGCTGCCACATGCTGGAGGACTGACAGGCCACGGGGGTGCCTTTCCTAAACTGATATGCTAAGCCCGGCCGCTCTTTGTGGGAACACGCAGAAACTCTCTCTACGCAAGAGCCAGGTGCACATATACAGCAAAACTACTGCTATGACTCAGCAAGACCTCTTTCCATTCCGAGCTTGCGTCACAACCTTGACTCATGAAGTGATGTGTCTCCTTTGTGCTCCGCTTGCAGTAACACCATTCGGGAGTATGCGGTGACCTCACAGTAATGGCACTCTTAGGGCTGCTCAGCGGAGCTGCGGAGGTGCTACAATTGTAGCCTCAAGGCCCAGGCTTCAGTCAGCCGGCTCCAGTTTGTGTAATATATGTGTTATAGACGAAATAATATTTGTACATAAGAGCATCTCTTCAACAATAAGGGAAACGAAGTGAGAATGCTGATGTGTATGGTCTTGTCCTTTCTACCCTGTAATCACATTGTGTATATTTTTTCAAAGCATTTTGTTTCACTGAATTTGATATAGCACCTACCAATATGTGTCATTGATTCTGAGTGCAGTTTCCCGTTCACTAATTAGATTAAAATATAAAAGCTGAGAGTATTGGCGAGTTTTCCCTAGTGAGGGCTGTGTGACAGCCAGGCTCAGCCAGGCCCGTGAACCGGCGCAAACACGAGTGTGTTTCCGAAGCAGCAACCCGAGACCGGGTCGGCCAGTTCTCCAGTGGTGGGTCAGAGTGTAACTCGAGTGTGTCTGGAGGGAGCTTTGAGACCCACAGCCCCAGGAGTGCTGTCAGGCCTCTCCGCTCCACGTCTCTGTGAGTACTCGCACAGGATCTGGCCATATCCGGCTCCGCCACCTCCAGTTACCGTCACTGCTGCCGTGCGCAGTGTGAGCGGCTGCTGCATCGTCCTTCTGCAAGAGCTATGAGTGAGAAGTCCACATGCACAGGCCACGGGGGCAGACGGCTCTGGCACCACACAATCAGCAGGTTGGCATGTAGGGACACAGTATTATTTAAAAGAAAGGACTGCATCTCCTGGATCCAGAAACTATGAGGAAAGCAGACTGGCACTGTCTTTATAAGCAGCATTTTGCACCATGAGCACATCCGACACTAACTCCGAAACAGTTAGTGTTTCCCAAGGGCAGTGTTGGCACACACAGCCAGACAAGGTCTCTGGTCATGACCTGCATGCTCCTCCCCTCTCTTACCTGAGGTCAAAAACAAAGCTCATTGACAATAGTGATCGAAAACAAAAAGCAGGGCAATCCTAAACCCTGCTACCCTAGAGCAGGTGCTTGAGACCAGGAAGAGAATCCGCTTTATGTCCTCCTTCCTTTCCTGGCACCAGCAGACCTAAGGGGACACCTCCAGGCTAGCACTGAAGATCACTTTGCTACAATGGTGCTTTGTCAGGCAGTGCGCATCATAATTAGCTCATGAGAACATGCTAAGAGTTCAGGTGCTGCTACTTAAATGCAAATGGACAAACTAGAGCAGCCTGTGATGGGGGTCTGCATATAACAGCACTCAAACCATGTGTCCTGTGAGCAACAACACCATCGTTACTTCATGTCACATATTATGTAATATAAACTATGGACTCATTCACAATGAAGATTAAAGAGGAGCTAAACATATACTGTATATTTAAAGAGCCATTTATTGCACTTAGGTATTTCTCTATTTGCGGTTGAATAAAATATCAGAACGGGAGACAAGCAGATTACACAGATTTTCAACAGACCTGCTTTTATCTACACACTGAGCCCTGTGCAGGAAGTGCATAGCTTTGTATTTAAGTGTCTGTTGAGTGAGAAAGTTTCTGCACTGCACGTTTTACCTGTTTTTCACTTTTCAGTTTGTAGGTATGGGATTCTTCTCTTGCCTGGTTGTCTGCTTGCTGTTCTCTGCTTGCCTTTGTTTTTACATTCCTATGGTCTGCTTGCCTGAGGTTGCCTTCTCTCTGATTTGTTGTCAAAGCAGCTATGAAATTCCAGATGTCTGAGTTCAGAGTGTTTTGATAAGTCAATGATGTTGTTTCATGGTCCAGTTTTTTGCGGCATTTGGCTGCAGAATTCAAGGTCACACCTGCAGCAACTCCGTTAGGCTTAAAGAACATCTCGACTTTTCTGGCAGAACCAGCAAAACTGGCACGTTGGTCACATCATATAAGATCAGGTCACAGTCAGTCAGTCATGTTCTGTTACCGCTTCATCCTGTTAAGGGTTGTGGGGAAGCCTGGAGCCCATCCCAGAACACATAAGGCACAGGGCAGGGGACACCCAGGGCAGGGCGCCAACCCACCGCAGGGCACACACAAACACACATACACTACAAGCAATTTGGAGACACCAATCAACGTAACCTGCATGTCTTTGGACTGTGGGAGGAAACTGGAGAACCCAGAGAAAACCCTCCCAGCACATGGAGAACATGCAAACTCCACGCACACAGACCCAAGGCAGGAATCAAACCACCACACCACTGTACTGCCAATATCAGATCACAGTGTGGCAAAATTCACCTCATTCAAAGGCTACATATTTTTGTGCTCTTGGCAGATCAGATGGCATGAATCAGTGTCATCCTTGTATTGACAGGCATGGATACATGAGGTGCAGTATTGGCACGTACCATCAGACATTGCCTTTGTGCTCAATGTATGAACAGGCAGATCCCTGAAATTCTACAAGAAGACACAATGCACACACAATGCACACAACTAGGCTGCACTATTTTGTCTCTTGTTGTGACGGTATGTAAATATGAGAGCTTCTAGTGCACCGAAAGTGTTCTGTTTAGGTACAGGAAGCACAGAGAGCAGGCACAGTAACTCAGCTGCAGATCTTACCCACTGAGCTAGTGCCTTCCCTGGCCATGAAGAGCTGTCTCAGTCTGGGCTGCAATCTGACATAAGATGGAGGTGGAGATGTCCATAGGTTAGTGTGACACAAGGTGGTGGTGTCCATAGCTCAGTGTAACACAAAGTGGAGGTGATGTCCATAGCTCAGTGTGAGACAGGGTGGAGGTGGAGGTGTCCATAGCTCTACAGCTTCAGTGGGATCTCAGCTGTGCCTGGGCTGTCTGAGAAGGTTGGTCCTTTGCTGAAGTGGCCCAGTTTCGTTTAGCACTCCAGTGGTACTACAGACTAACCCAGTGTCACAGTCACACCCACTGTGGCTGCACAGTGCAACATAACACTTCCCCTGACTGAACATTTTCCAGAAGCACATTTTCTGAAAGGGATCAGAACTAAAAAAAAGTAATCTGTGATGTCAGATTTTCATGGTGTTCACATTTTTTTCTGAATTAACTATATGTTTAGACAGGGAAAGGATGTCAATAACAGAATGCAGAATGGTTTTCTCCTGCTATTTTCTAAGTCTATCATGCAAAAGGCAATGTTTAAAAAGGAAAATTTCTATTTATTTTTCTGGTATTCTGTTGCATTCAGTTTTCAAGTCTACACCAGTCATTTAATCATTTCTTAAAATGCATGGCACATTCACTGTTGAAGATCTAAAGTAGTTATATAATGTTTGGATGCTCAGGGTATTGTAACGGAAATATGATTAGTGGATCAATATTTCATGTTGCATTTGGACATAGCAAACCACTTTTTTCACTACCACTTCAAGTTATTTTCATATTTTATTAATGTGAAATAAAAAGCACGTTTTATTTGTGTTTGAGTTAGGGGTGTTTGAAGGACCTCTGTGTTGCATCTGAGGGAAGGTGAGTTGTTTCGTGCCTGTCCTCACCCAGCCCTGCCCCCTTAGCTGTCCTCACCCAGCTCTGCCCCCTTACCTGCCTGTTCTTGGCTGCCAGATGCCTAATAGTTACCTGTGTAGTGATATTTCCCCATATTTTCCATCAAGATGGCCACTATAGATTTTTGTCTCCTCCTGCTTGGGCTCGCTGACTTTCATTCTGCTCCACTCTTCAGTCCAGTGACTGTGGCTTTTTGGCACTGAAGCAGAACACAGTGAGAGCCCACTAGCATGCTGTATTTGCAGGAAGTGATGATCATGATCAGAGGACAGCTGTTCCTAACAGTCTACATCAGACATAAATTTGATTTTATTGTATATATTCTTCCTAAAGTGTGTAAATCACACATGCTGTTTTTTATGCCCATTTTTTAATGATTTGATCAGGCCATTTTTACTCATGTTCACGCATTGATCCAACATGATGTTTTGGAGAACATTTAGCATAGAGTTGACATAAAATTTTCTGCTTACACAGAGAGGTGTTAAACAGCAGGAAAACGCGAGAAGGAGTTTAAGACTCAATGTATAGTAACACGAGGCTATGAGCCCGGTGAATGTGTTTTAATGATCGTCTGTCATTTCTGCTTGGTCACTTCAGTACCATTTTAAGTGTACTGAGATATGTGTCATTACTGATTAATGGAAAAAGAAAGAAAAAACACATATAAGTGCTGAGGTTTGAGTCATTTGGTGCATTCTTCTGTTGACCAAAGTTAATGAATGGTAGCTTTTTCTGACAGGAAGTCAGATATTTGCGGTCTAACAATCCATCTTGTTTGTAGGGTCTTTGTTCTCAGGAGTGTGTTCCTCACATACATGATGAGTGCTCTGAGGCTCTTTCTCTCCATTATGCACTACCTCCTGAGCAGCCTGGACCACAGGAATCCTGCACTGTCTGCTCTGCAGCCACAACACACACAACACTTGTTTTGACAAGGAGCTGTAAAGAATTAAGAGAGACAGTGTACATTAAGCTGCTTTGCGGGTAAAATACGATTCCATGAGGGGCCTGGCTGAGGGAAGCTGTCCTGTGCTACGTCTCCTACACCCCAGGGGAGCTGGAAGATGAAGTCCCAGTAGTGCTGCCACTGAATCTCACGCATCCACATGCCTCCAAGCAGCTGCCATGCGGCACGGGGCCACACTGTACTTATAGAGACAGCAGGAAATGGCCCTTTAGGTCGCCAGATCTGCTGACTCATGCAGAGAAACAGCTCAAAGTCATTACTCTTAGAACATAGCTGGACAGATTCCCCCTGCTGTAAGGTGCAGTGTGGGAGAAGGACAGTAGGACGGTTCTTCGGGGGGGACGGGGTGCATGTGACGATGGCCCGTCCCCCAGGCTTGCGGCAATGTCCGTCACACCTTGGCGAATTACGCTCTTTACCGTACAATAACAGCTTACTCACCCCTCATATCCTCAGTTAGGTTTCATAGTGAGTCTCCCCAGACGTGCATGCTGGATACCGTGGTTTTCCTCGTGATGTAATTATAGGGCTGCTGACGATAGTTAATGAGGACGGAAAGATGTGTCAGCTGGCAGTGGTCGCAGTAGCGGAGCGTGTAGTTCCAATCTCAGGACATGTGCTGCTGCTCAGATAGACTGTAGTCAGAATCTAGAGGCAGTGGAGAAAAGTCAGAAGATGCGTGAGATACGTCTGCTCTCAGCAGGTGAAGCTCAATGACAGCCGTGCAGCTGAAAGCATTCCAAGTGAGCTGCTGAGGATTTGAGAATAAATGTTATGAGTTTGCCATGAAACACTTAATCTCAGTCACGGACGTCTCCCTCCCGTTGAAAACAGACATCTGCCAGTAAGCACCAATACACAGCAGATGGCACTCACAGGCGTAAAGGCTGTTTCGTTAGGAATGAAGCACTTTTGTATTAAGAGTTTCTACCCCAAGTCCATTTCAGAAGGGAGGATTGCACACAATGGAGATGCTGGATTAGCGCATGTGGCCTTGTGCATCATGTGTTCGGCTAAGTGTGAGAAGTCGTTGACAGTGATTGGCAGGTTTTGAAAAGCTATAAGATATCAACCTCTATGCCAGCACAGCTATAAGTGGAAAACATGGATAATTTAATATAGAAGCAGGAGAAAAGTTAGAAGACCAAATGTCTTTGTTCTACGCTGAAAACATACAACTTAATGCCATTTTGTTTAAGCGCAGTAAAACCCCTTCAAGGAAACTATGAAATGTTAATAGGCTACCGCCCTGATTTTATGCAAGGAGTTTGAGGCTGTTTTTGTAGTCTTGAGTATTTTTACTACTGCTTAAATTATTATTGTTATTATTATTATTTTTATTACTTAGCAAAATAGAACCTTGAGCCCTTGTCCCTGCCCTTGCATTAATGACAATGTTAACACGGGAAAGTAATTTGAATTCTAACAAAGTGAAGATTAGCTCCTGGTGGTATGGAAAATGGCGATTATTTTAAAAATAATCCTGTTTTGATATGCATCAGTGTTCCAGCAGGAATTTCATTTTTTCCCCAGGCTTGTGTGTAAACAGGCTGTGTGTTTCCTTATCAGAAAACAGCACAGGGGGAATGAAAGCACTTTGAGCTCCTGTCGGGGCGCCTCCTCAGCCCAGCTCAGCTAAGACGCCTCTCTGGGATTCAACAAGTCCTTTCATTATGTCCCAGGTAGTTTGTATTTACCTGAAAAAAATAATAATTTACCCATGGCTGCTCCTCAAAATGCATGAGTAAGTGAAGGATTTTGAATACAGAGTTTTCCAGAGCATTTGACCATTCGTAGAAAATACGCAAGCTGTCAGCTGTCAACAATATGATTCAGTCCCGTCACTGGAGCGTGCCGTGTTCACAGAGTTGTGTGTTTACAACGTATGTCACAATTACTTCACATTGTTGAGCTGAGGCAGGCCTGCTTTATCTCACAGACCCAGTTCAATTTAAAGCCTCCAACATATTCAGCAGTTCAGTTTAAGTTTGTGGGTGAAAATTCTGTCTTTGGTATGTCGTTGCCTCTTCAGAAGATTTGGAAAGGCTGGCAAATTTCATTACGTTTACATGCCTTTAACATGCTTTTTTGGAGCTGAAATCATCAGAGCACATCCTGCATGTTGTTATTTTTAACCTGTATAATATGGCAAGAACATTATGATCTCTGTTTAGTTTTCTCTGTGATTGATTGCTCTTGCCTTAGGCTCATCTGCATGTTACACATAATGTCTTAATATTTATCAGGATTATTTTAGGATAGAAATACTAATCCCTAACATTGTATGAGATTTTCAGTTTCATTTTCTGAAAAAAATAACATTTCTATTGACTTAACATATTAAAAGGATATAATCTCATTTACACTGAATATTGCTCATATTAAGTTATGACCTCACTTTCATTTTCTCCTGTAGAGGTTTTTGTATCTGTGCAGGTTGGAGAGTGTTGAATAGAGGTGACCAGCAAGACGAGACTGCGGTCGCTTGAATTACAAAACCTCCACTTGATCCAGGGGTTCATGTCCAGTTAATGCTGACAGTTTAAATCGATTCAGGCTGGATCGTTTACTTTCATAAACCGGTATGGTCTGTCCACCTCCATTCCATATGGCTGCTTTCAAGAAAACAACTGTTTCCACCTACCCATTGGTCTTTGCTCATACTTTTATAACCTTGTTATTGGGTTATTGGTACAAATCCACTTGTTTCCAGTTGTGGCCTTCTGTCCTTTATCTCGGTTTTGTTTTCCATTGACAAAGATAAGCTGTAGAACTCTATGCTTTGGGATAGCATTTGTAAGACCCATATTCAGAAGGTGAATTTTGTCTGCGTTTGTCTAATAGCAGCTAAATGCAGATGGACCACAGGAGGTTCCCTTTACTTCCCTGTCATTAGTTTGAATGTGAGCTGGAAGATGTGTGTGAACCTAAGGCCCCACAGTACCACCACTCCCAGTGATCTCCCACAGCAGGTGCTCATACTCAGTCTTGACCTTAATGATACGTCCACAGTGTGACGCTGCAGACAGATTGTCACTTCCTGTTTTCCTCATGCAATGTCAAACTCTCAATCCAGATATCACTTCCTACATGTGTGATCCATATACAATGTCATTTTTGACCCAGTAAACATACAGGTACGTCTCCTTATCTGTGCTGTGAATAAGAAGGCATTCTAGTAAAAAATAGAAAATTTTTGAGACTTTGTGGGTTATGACTTACTACTGTTTAATTTGGGGCTTTAATAATGGGGAAATTACTTGGTTCTTTCTGTTCTCTTTACAAAAACCCTGAACCAATTCTCCTAAATAAACATAAAGTACAGTATTTTTTCTAGTATTATTACAGAGGTTTATAAAACACAACCCACATGGCATGTCCATGTAGGTCAAGCCTCTCCCAGACACTACACCAGACTGACTGGAGAACAGATTAAACATGATGTGAAGGTAACACACAGTAGAAGTCAGCTGAATGTGATCTCACAGTTTTTCATGGTCTCCGTCAAGTTCTGTGCCTTTTTTTCTTGCTAATAAACCTTTTAAACTATATAATTGAAGTGAGAATTATAAATTGTCTAAGATTAAACTTTTATTTTCTTTTGTTAGAACAGTGCAAAACTCAACAGATCAATTTAATAATCAAATAAAATATGATTGCGGTGCCTGAGTCGCGGGAGGTCAGGTAGGGAGACTAAACTTGTTGCACATATAATGTGTCAGTGGAAAAAAAATTCTGTTCTCGCAAACAGATACATAAATCACACTATAGATATTTACTTGTTCACAAACTATTTCCAGTACACGAGCTAACTGAGATTATATCTCTGGATGTTTTTCATTGGCCTTTGGTCAGTCTGGCTGCAGTAATGTTTGCTTAGCACTGCACTGGGTGTAAACTAAGACAGACTCCTTCATCACAATTAGCATCCTGTCTCACATCTGCCTATTAGAGCAGCCTGTACTTTCTTGTATGTGTTTAAGACTGGGTGTGCATAAAACCATCTGCATTAAAAATGTGGTAAACTCCACAGACAGCTCTCAGTGTTAGGCAGGTACTCTCCGTGCCCAGCTAAATCTCCGAACGAGGTTTGAGGGGAGTGATTGCTTTGTGACAGGCTGCTGCACTGTCTCAGGCTACAGGGGAACACAGTTTGCTCTCTGCAAGCAGCGGGCTGAGTGTAGCTTGCTGAGCCCATGTTTGTCATTTACTTACAGAGGAGGAAGACCAGGTACAATCTGGCAAGAGAGCCACCACAGGTCTGTCATTCTGTCAGTTTTCAGGAAAGCCTCTGAAAGCTGGTGAGTCGCTGTGGAAGCTCAGTGGAGATGTGTGTGTGTGTGTGTGTGTGTGTGTCTGTGTGTGTTTTTGTGTGTTGATGGAGAGGCATTGTAAGAATAAGAATCACATCTACAAAAAATAAGGCTTGTGCCCCTTCAACAACTCTATAACCTAAAGCGTTAGTGACACACATTCTCTCGTGTCAAAGATGGACAGTTGTGCAGAACTGGGGCAAGCTAAAAGTTGTGATGCTATGTTTAATTTCAAGCAGTGAGCGTAGTTTATAGTTACGAGTGCTGACCTGCACTCTTACGTCTCTCCAATTCTTTATGCTCCTCTCCTCAGTTTATCTTTAGCTCGCTAGGTAGCAAATAATTCTCACCATGTACAATCTTTTTGTGAGGTGAATCTGGAATGCAAGCATCAGCCTGTTTCCATGACGAGATGTTTGTGACCACATATGGGTGTGTGAGAGCCACACTACTAGCTCTGACTACACCTTACCTAGAAAGACTTACTTTCACACAGGCTGGACCTGATGTGTTCCTTTCACAAACCCAGGTCAGCAACGCTGTTAGGAAAGCCTGTATGGGGGGGGAATCCCCCCAGCCTTAGGTGGAACCACAGTTAAGAAGAAACAGTCAGTTCTGCACAACTACATACAAACCATCTATTTGCACAGCAAAGAAAACAGTAAATAGAGATTATTTCTAGAGTGCATAGGTCATGTAGTTTTTACTGTTACTTTTTATCTGTATTTAATAAGGAGGTAAGAAAATAATAGGATGCTTATTTGGCTCAGGGACATACAAGCACAGCATGTTATTAATTATTATAAGGAAGAATGATGAGAAGTCATCATCACACATCACAACAATGAGAGGACAACGCAGTGTAGTTGGGTTTGGAATTAGAGAAGTACCAAGCCTGAAGCATATGCGGCCCCCGCCACACACACCTGTGCACGGGGGGCAAAGCTTGGCCCTCACTGGCCAGCCAGAGGGCAGTATGTAAGAGTAGTGCGTCCACTCTTACCACCCTGGAGATAAGCTCAGAATTAGCATTCAAAGCACTGCTTGGTTGCCAGTACTGTATAACGAAACATAAATAACAAGGAATAAGTTATTCAAGTCTCCAATTACCGATGAGCAAACGGACGTTTTAAGATGTAGATGAAACTCTGGAGCACGGACTTCAAAGCGATAATGGGGCATAATGCTCTCAAACTCTTCATAAATATTGCAGCGCTCCAAAGTCACTTCTCCTCATCTGAAAAATAAACTTCACACGCAGAGCTCCCCGGCCGGGCAGATGGCCGGCACATTAACTATTGAAGAACAGAAAAAGTTGGGATTAGAAATAGCCAGCATATTAATGAAACACGGAATAACTCTCCTTACAAGTGCCCTCTGTTCCTATTTACTTACATTTGCCTGTTTAATAAGATACTAGAGATGTTGAAAACAGCCCAGCCCTCGATTTCCACAGTTAGGAAAAAATTCATCACTTTCTAGTACAAATTTCAAAATGTGAGAAATTGTTTACCCATATCTATCCATCAGTAACATATTTACAAATATTATTTGACAAAGTAAAAAGGGCAATAGCACTGTCAAAATTACACATTACATTTTGATTTACATATTGCATCAAAAATTGCAAATGAGTAGGTTGTATGAGTGGTAGAAGGAAGTGTGTGGGTTGGGGTGTGGTGTTATTTTGTAGCGCAATCTGCATCCAATTGGTAATCAGCTCCTTTTCAACAGGGATCTTATGTGCTGGTGGCAGGGAGGATTAAATGTTCAGTTTCCTTCTAAAGTAACGTGTATTACTGTTGCACTGAGCAAAGGCCATGTGTGGGGATGGAGTGGTGCCCATTTGGCCTTTCCTGATTGGTCGGTTTAGGCACAATTGGGCTCATGTGACATAGTTATATGGGGAGTGTGTCAGGTCAAGGTGTATGTCTGCTTTGTCTAGAGATGGACCTTGCAAAGGCTCTTCAATGCATGCACTCTGCCATATAAATATCCTCCTTTATTAATAATTCACAACTCTTTACCGCCCGGCTTCTGAATTGCTGCAAACCTATGCGGATCACATATTGCAGAAGGTATCTTATAGCTGCTAATGTGTACTTTTAAATGATCATTGTCTGTGCATGTCCTGTGGACAGATTGCAGAACTCTAAGTGGAATGAAGCCCAACCAGAAGTATTAGACCTTTGTCTAACCCTGTGTACGTAATGAAGAGATGACGCACTATAGCTGCTGCTCTGTTGAGCTCTTTCCATCACTGTTGCTTCAAAGTGCTATAGAATACAGTTTTTAGAGTTTTAATTATCTGCTGTACATATAGAGGGTATAATATTCCTGATATCTGAGATCTATAAGGTATGGTACAGTATATGTAGATACTGACATCACACATAAACATGCATACAGGTATATGAATGCTCACATGGCTGTGCCTGTGTGCGCGTGTGTCCTAGTCAATATGTGTGTCACAAAATTAAAGTTTCTATGGTTTCAGCTGTACATGTGCCTTTTTATGTGTGATGTCTCTTGTCATGTACATATCTGTGTGAGTATGTGATGTTTGATGGCTAATGTGTCTGTGTGTGTGCTCTTTAATGTTTGCGTGTGTATGTGTGCTTCTGTCAGTGCACGAATGCGTGTGTGTATGCAGTTAGGAATTGAGATGTCAGGGATGTAGTCTCTGTTTGCCCACTCCAGGCTTCTCAAATTGATGCTGGCTGAGAAATTCCTTTCAGCTCTGATCTGTGAATTCAGTAAAAGCGTCAGCATGAAGGAGTGATCCCCGAGAGTCCCTGACAGGGTGATAAACCCGCACAAAAGCACTAGGACCTGATAAACCTGCCTCCTGCAAATCATTGAGTCCTGCTGCCTTCCTCCCGCTCTCCCAGAGGCACCGCCTGTGGGCGTTGCTGTGTGGAAGTCTCTACCTAAGGAAGGCAGAATATAACAATGACCACTGGCATGTAAGGCACTGTGCAGTTGGCCAGACCCGTTGTTCATGCTCTCTCCTGTCCACCCATCTGTCTTTCCAAGGGACTCTCCTGTTTGACAGAACACCGTTCTCTGATTGGCCCATATGTGGTCATGTGACCTATTCCTTTTTGAAGTATTGCCCCAACAATGACTCATAAGTGGCCACCAGGGAGCCACCTGTCACATGTTATTAGCACTTCCAAGGAGGAGCAAAACAATGATTGGTGTGAATTTGGTAATAAAACAGACTGCAGTACTGCTGAGGTATTTACATAAAATAAATGTAACCTTAGAGATTGATGGTGTTGGGAGAAATCTGTTTTATTACATAAAAATTCTAAGAAAAGTGAAAATTCATTCTACAAATCATATAAAATCTTACTTAGGTTTTTCCACTGAAAACAGAGTAACAACTATGTGTTGCTTCCTTTGTGAAATTCTGTCAGTTGCACAAAAATGAGATAAGAAAGTATGATCATTAGTGAGTGTTTCTTTGATGTGGGCCTGTCTCTGTGTGCAGTCTTGGATTGCGGCCCCAGAACCCATGCCTACATGTTTAAAGTAGCCCCCCCACACACACACACCTTCATCCTCGCCTTCCTCAACAGCCTACAGAGGCTGCACTTTCATTCAGAGCCGGAGCTCAGCCTTCAGCTTCACAAAAAGTGGGAGCGTTACAGGAAACCATTTGAAGTGCATGTGCAGGCTGTTGTTAGAGCACTCTCTGCTCACCAGGCTTTTATCACTCTGCTGAGGGCAAAACAAAGATTTGTTGATAGCCAGCCACTGCAGCAATCGCACCCCAGAGGACACACTTAACATGTGAAACATGTCATAAATTAAAAACAACTAGATGTTGACATGGATAAAGGGCAGGTTTTCCAGAGCTATGAGTGTAGGGTCATGGGCTTTGACTGAAGAAACTTGGCATCCTCCCTCCTGTTTGTAGCTCTGGTCTCCTTCTGCCCTCCCTCAGCCTGCCATGAGCTGGGTACTCTGGTAGCAGACAGCCCCTTGTGTGCGCTATGTGTTTTCACACATACATCGTGTGTGATGGCTTCCGTTTCTGTCTGGTTATCCCTACAGTGCTCTCTTGGCTGCTTCCCCCCAGCTTGGTGCACAATCGGTGATTATTTAAGCAAACCACATGCACTCATTTGGCAGCCGAGTCCTGCACACTGATTATACAGCACTTTTTTAATGAGCCTAAGCATTGTTAAAAGAGAGCGCCTTTGATCATCAAAGGATTTCACTAACACAGTTCTGTGACTAGATGGTGTTTGTTCCTAGTCCTTTGCTGTTGAGTTAAATCCTCACAAGACACTCTTTTTACACACAGGAGATTTGTCGTGTGGGCACGTTTCCAGACATTAATTCCCGGGGAAGAAGTGCCGTACACTGGTGCATCATACTAAGAGCATGTCAAGGCTGCTGATGCTCTAGATATCATCAGTTTGTGCATTATGAGTTGCGGCCACAGCGGGCCATAAATTAATATAATAATCAGCTGTAAATACTGCTAACTGTTTACAGCAGAAACACGAACAGAGGGAGGCCCTTCTCAACAATTACCGTATGCATCTGCTGTTAATTCTATGCAATGGCCACTTACTGTCCAGCTGTCTACATCTTTACTGCCCTATATTTCACATCGGAAGCACGTCTCCTTCACCTGCCAATATGTGCCCATGGAGGACTCTAATGGATAGAGTTTAAAGGGAGATTCCATTACATTCCATTACGGCCAAATGGAAACTGAAGGTAAATAGTGATGCCTTTTATTTTCTCATGTGCTTTGTGTTTCCAAATGTCTAACGGAGGAAACCGCTATATGAGTGGCTGTAATGTTCACACTGAGTTGTTCTGGCTTTTAAGTACAAAAATGTTTTGTATGTTACAGGAAAGTGGAAAAAGTACAATGTATATTTCCTCCAGATAATATAATGATTTTTCTCTGTGAAGCATTTTCAAGAAAATCAAGGTGATGAAACTGTTTCAGGACCCTTTAATTTCCAAAATGGGGGATTATCCTGTAAGGTGATTTGTTTTAAATCGGGATATTTCTTGAAGCATCATTAGTTCTTATCTTTTCAAATTAGAGAACAAAAGAGAAATAGTTTGTGCCCCTGATTCCACAGCTGTCAGATTTGATGAAATCTGCTGTGGGTATGAATGACTCTCACACCTCAATGAGGACCATGTTATTATCTTTGAGAGATAAGAGAATTAACCCCCTTCCCCCCAGCGTGTTCGCTGTGGCCCCAAGCTCACATCTAGGGTTCACCAGGGTGACCCTCGCCAGGGTAAGCTGCTTTGGAACAATTAGCAATGCGATGGGTTAAAAAGCCATGTCGTAATGTCAAGAGAGACTAATGATTGTTTAGTGCTCATTAAGGCTGCTGCACATCTTAATGCAGATTAGGACAAGCAGGCGTCCTCATATTTCTGGGACTATTCAGCCTGGACGGTACAAATTTGGACAGTCAAAAATCCAGGATTGAATAGCTTTATTCACACCTTCACATGGTGGTGTGGTGGCATGGTGGATAGCACTGTCGTCTCTTACCTCCCTCCAGGCGTGGGATTTGATTCCCCCCTGGGTCTGTGTGCGGTTGGTTTTCTCTGGGTTCTCCGGTTTCCTCCCACAGTCAAATGACATGCAGGTTAGGTTGATTAATGTGTCTAAATTGCCCATAGCTTTTGTGTGTGTGTGTGCGCGCACCCTGTGGCTCCCCACCCTGGGTGTCCCCTGCCCTATCTGGGATGGGCTTCAGGCTTCCCTGTAACCCTTACCAGGAACAAGCAGTATACAAGATGACTGACTGATGACACCTTCACATACCTGTGCTACCTTCAGCAGCTGCACACTATGATTGTGTGTGAGGAAGCTGATCTATCAGGAGGAAAACCGTACAAGTGCTTCAGCTAATGCCTGCTACACAGCCTAACGTGTTCTTCCTAATGGTTGTTATTATGACTATATGCAGCTGTAAAGCGATCATGAGAAAAATGCGTGGCTGTGAACTAACATTGCAAGAAAATGATTACGGCAATTTACATAACTATGAATATAACCTTTTTTTTATAAATCATGCAACTCTCATAAATAATTTAACATGTGCCTTTGTTTGAAGAGTAACTTTTGTAATGTGCATGAGAATGGGAAACACTGTTCTTAGTGTAGATAGAATTATTTTTTGCAGCTTTTACTGGGTATTTTACTATTATGTTACAGTAACAAAAATGAATTATTACTATGCAAAAACATCTTAAAATTTTTATACCATAGACTTTACATATGAGTGTTTATGTTTTAAAAGACATACTTCATGCAAAACACATTTTAATATATAGTAACAATGATTAGTGGTGTACTGTAGTGTCTGATTAGCCCGTGCTGTTTAAGAGTCCCTTTGATGTCTGTAAGCACTGTGACTGGGCCAAACTAGGCCTTCCTGCCAGCAGCTGCTGTTTGGCTCAAAGCCACACTGGACAGAGATTGGCTGGCCAATCCCATGCAAGGACCAGCAGCAGCAGCTAATGGAAATCCAAGCTGACAGAACAATGAAAGGGCAATCACCACTGTTTAGTAGGGGGAGCGCTGGGAACAGAGGGAGAGAGGAAATTAGCGAGTGAGGGAGTGAGCGAGCAAAAAAGTGTGAGTGTGTGAAAGAGAGGGCATGAGAGAGTGTATGTGTGTGAGAGAGATAGGGACAGAAAAAGAGAAGGAGTGAGTGAATGAGCGAGTGAATGAGTGATAGAACATGTGAAAGAGTGTGTGTGTGTGTGTATGTGTGTGCGTGTGTGTGTGTGTGTGTGAGAGAGAGAGAGAGAGAGAGAGAGAGAGAGAGAAACCGAGACACAGATAGAGATTGTGGGTGTGTTGGTGTGTGTGTGTG
>JABJVR010000007.1:949199-963945 GCA_025773905.1 Chitala chitala | reverse complement strand
GAGTGACTTTGTGTTTGAGTGTGTGTGTGTGTGTGTGTGTGTGTGTGTGTGTGTGTGTGTGTGAGAGAGAGAGAGAGAGAGAATGTGTGCATATGAGTTAGAGGAGAAAAGTAAAAAACTTGACTTTTGGCTTACACATTAAATATACTGCACTTTATGTTTAAAAATTCAAATTAAATTGATATTCATCTGTATTTCATAGCTAAGTTACAGTGACACAAGCAATACTCCTTTCTTCTGTTTCTCTGCAGAGCTTAATAAAACATATACTATAATTATAAATGTTATGCCTAATGAAGATAGTGGCAGCTGCCATCATTTGTGTTATGACAGATCAGGGCATTGTTCATTACAGTGAGGTTTTATTTCATTTTGTGGTGATTTAGTGCTGAGTATATTTATTTTAATATAATTACCATTAACATATGCCTGACCTTAAATGGGTTTATTAACAGTAAATTAAATTATCCAACCACCTTGCTGAGACGTAGGGAGAGGTTGAAAGGCACACAGCTCTTGTGCCTCTGTCTGCATCATGTACTCGCGATACGGTGTCTGGAAATGAGGACACTGAAAACCTGACATGAGGTCATACAGCTTCTCTTACCCAGTGGTCCTCAGTAAATCACAAACCTGGCCTGACCTTTGAGCTGAAAAATTTTAACAATGACAAGAGGTTGTGAGCAAGTACATTAATTTATAAACAGTTAAACGCAGCTCACTCGCTTTGCCTACTGAATGGCCTGCTTTGTTACCACACCATATAATAATATTTAAAGCATATTTGAGGATTTTATTATTCGGTGGTGTATACACATAACAATCCTGCTTCATATGACTAACTGTATCAGTTACATTTCCAGCACCTTATGTCATAAATTACATTGCACTAATTGAATATCAGTGGGGATAGATTTGCTTTGGACCCCAAATCATAATACTCTTTTATTACAATATTATGCAGATGACATTTAAATAAATGTCACTGGGTATTCTACCTTTAATTGAACAGTTCCGTTGGACAGGCATTTTGACACAAGCCAGGCAGCCCTCACACACTCTTGGTATGGAGGCTGGGCACATTTCCAGCTTTTCTGTCTCACTGTCACTGGTGCTGCATTAGAGATATGCTTTCATATAGACCTCTGGCCAACCACCCATTTTGTTGACCACCTTTACAATTATGTGCAAACTGGAAACCAGTGATGTCATGTCTCCAGTGAGATGGGTTTTAGTATATGGCTTACTAAGCTGTCGCGAAACCTAATGTAACAGCAAGGTCCAGAAGATGAGAGAGAAACATGTTTATGAGTATTAAATACACATCCTGTTCATTACAGCACTCGGCCAAAAATATGTAAATGTAGTTGTTTTTATTTAGAGTAATAACTGAATTTATGTAGACATTAAATAAAACACACATATACACATATACAGCACACCAGTCTGATGCAATATTGTCATGAAGCTTCTCTTTCCTTTCTGATATATAATGACATTTAATGAGGTGAAAGTACAGCAGCTGTATTGTTGAAAATGTGTTCATGGTTTTGTTGAAGTTGTCCTTCATGTTAAATACAAATGTTGACTTGGTTGACTGGTTGTGTGCTAGATAGTGCTAAACACCAGATAGGTTCAGTGGGAGACTGCACCTGATAAGTACATCTACTCAAGAGGATTTGAATTACAAAACAAACGGCTGGATATGTTTCTAATTCTCACCAGGTTGCGGGAGAGGGATCAGATGATGATTAATAGGCAAACAGACTATTAAGCCAAAGACAACCATATATTTGCTGCTTCTAAAACCCACACTTAACATGCTTATGTTAAACATCATAAAACACACCTGACTTTGTGTGTGATGTTCCTGTTTGGGAGCTGGAGCTAATCTGTTTTGTCCTACATATATAAAAAAACATATTACATTTCCTGCAAGAATGTGCACAGAACACGCACCCTTCAAGCCTCTGACTGAATTGATGGGCACAGCTCAACCTTTGACCCCAGTGACTTAAATTTTTTCCGAATGAGGCAGTTTTACATGTGAGATATGGAAGCTGTTGACCTGGAGTAAGCGTGATGTCTGACAGAAATGCTGTAACAGCAGTGTGGGATCTGCAGGTTATGCAGGAGGAACACTCACAGGCCTTACAGCACAAGAGGTACGAGTCCTCACATGCTGTGGACAAGTGGGAAAAAAAGCATAAATGGAGAGATAGAGGAAAGAGAAGAAGAGGAGGGGAACTCACAGATGTAGCTGCAAAATGTAACCGTAGTGCAGCATTAAGGTCCGGTTTGCCACACCAAGCTGTCACTTTGTCCTGGAGCTCTTCCAGTGCTCTCAATGGAAGAACCTGGCTGTACTGCAGAGCTGAACTGTGATCCCAACCCAGCAGAGCCACCCCACCCCAGAGTCTAGCTGCAGGCCACAGGACAGCTTGGGCTCTCTGGGAACAGGTCAGACACCAGGTGTGAGACTCACTTCAGTGGGAGTCTGGCCCTGTGCCCCTTTTTATGTCCATACCAGAGTTACCTCTTTATTACACCTGAAAGCATTATGTTGTCTGTGTCCACTGCCCACAATGGAAAACTTTTCCAAGACACAAATCTGTTTAAAATATCAGGAAACGTAAATTAGAGCATAATCCTCATTGCAGAACAAAGTCAGTGTTGTAATTTTGTGGTTGCCAGAGCAGGAAATGCTGTGGATTCTCAGGCAATGTATTAGTAAGGAATATGTGTGGTGTCTCCCCATCTGTATCCATATGGCGTGGCAGCATTTGAAATGTCTTATTAGAAAGCAGTTTACCAGTCAGTCTGTGATTCTAGCTGAAGCAATCAGTGTAATCAGAGCGGCCAACCCTTGTATTATTTCATTATCTATAACATGGACAGGACAGCTGCAGCCTTGCAGGATGAATGTTCGCCTAAGAAATGCAGGAGACCCGGCACTCACTGCTTTAATGGCTTTTTAAATGTCACCAAATGTCAGAGAATGATAAAAGGTGAATGTGTTATCCTATGTGCTGGTGATGATCACGCCGGAGCCTCACTCCTCCTTGCTCCTCCTTGGCCGCCTCCCATGGCGACCTGCACAGGTGCAACCCTGATTGCACCGCATGTCTCATGGCAGTGATTTATACATCAGTGCCTGTGCCTGGAGAGGGAGGTGCTCCAGGAGACCTGGCTGTGCCCCTTACTGCTTTTGCTCCTATGGCCTACCCTTATTACAGAGGATGCCCAGAACAGCCTGCCGATGCAGAGATGCCTACAGCAAAATTGAATGTGGGTCTCCTTTTGGACTGGGCCATCAGAGCAGAATAGATGAAAGAACACTGCACTGAGCTTTGGTGTGTATGGGAGACGCCTCTGGTTCTGTGGTTAAATTAACAACTCATGTTACAGTGTGTGAAGGATTTCACCAGGACAGGCAGTAAAATGTGGAGTGTGCTTCTGAAAGGTCGGGCCAACGCAGCATTGTGAGATAAACACGTGCATGTTACTGGCCAGGGTGTAGCCAGCACCACGTTCTGTGCAGGGTAAGGGAGACCCCTTTAGGCAGCCCCCACTAACCTTCCTGATATGGCTTATTATCAAGGCCAGCCTCACGGAACCACTAACTAGCACAGTATATGGAGTGTGGACACGACCGTGTTACTGTAACATTTTACTGTGGAAAGGAGCGTTTGTGATTTTTTAAATCCCAAGTCAGAAGTATAGATCAGTGGCATTGATTCAAAGGTACCGAGATCACCTTACAGCATGGGCGTTTTCTGACAGGAGCTCAGAACCTGTCAAGTTGATAGCCATGGTAGCTGACCCAAGAAATCACCTATCTATATTATCTATGACACGTTGGGACCTGTGTGTGTGTGTGTGTGTGTGTGTGTGTGTGTGTGTGTGTGTGTGTGTGTGTGTGTGTGTGTGTGTGTGTGTGCGCGTGTACGTGTGTGTAGGGGGGGTTACTATTGTCCACTCTTGGTTTATTGAAACAAAAACCTCCACTGAAAAGACTTAATGATGCACGTATCCCCTCAGGATTTGCTGCCCCCCCCACCCTTCCTCCACCCTTCCTCCACCTCAGAACATGTACAGTGGACCCTTCTGTGCTTTACAGAGTCACTGCCAGCTCCACCTGTCCTCTGTTCACCACATCATCACTTCATTCTAACTCATTAGCTGCCTAGCAACTTTTCATTGGAGGTGTTTTTTCCTCAGAAAAATGGTGAAGGTTGTTCTGTTCATATGGATGACTCCTAAAATAATACCAAGATCTCAGCTTCTGAGAGGCCAGAGCGTTAGACACTAATGCAGAGAGCGAGATGCATCCCCTTTGAAAAGACCGGCTCTCACGCAGGCCCTTCTCCAACCTGCAGTACTGCAGCAGTGCGCTGCTTGCCAGGTAGGCCATACTGAAGATTAAAGCAAAAGGTACTATTTGGCAAAAGGAGCATGCTGAAGTGAGGCTGTGTGTATCCTGCCCATTGGAAGGGATGCTGAGGAAGCCTGCTGAATATTCATTCACACGCCTGCATACAGGCCAGCTGTTCTGCCTCATATGTGTCTAAAGTTTGCAAACCAGAGAGACAATAAAGAGCGACCCACAGTGAGTACAGTGTGTCTGTTCAGTGTGTACACAGTACTGTGTATGCAGTGTGTACATGCACTGTTTTCTACTGTGTGTAAGTGTGTGCAGTGTGTGTCCTGCGTGTGTACAGTGTATGTGCATTGTGTGTCCTGCATGTGTATAGTGTATGTGTATTGTGTGTTCTGTGTGTGTACAGTGTATGTGTATTGTGTGTCCAGTGTGTGTACAGTGTATGTGTATTTTGTGTTCTGTGTGTGTACAGTGCATGTGTATTGTGTATTCTGCATGTGTACAGTGTATGTGTATTGTGTGTTCTGCGTGTGTACAGTGTATGTGTATTGTGTGTTCTGCGTGTGTACAGTGTATATTGTGTGACTACAGTGTTAATGTATGGTGTTTCTACTGTGTGCACTCTGTACATGCCATTTGTATACCATGTACATATAATGTAGCCGTAGTGAGTATTCTGCATGTATACAATGTACGTCTTGTGTGTACAGTGTATATGCAGTGTGTGTGTGTGTGTGTGTGTGTCATACTTATAGAGTGTACATACATTGTTTGTACTGTGTTAACATTGTACATGCAGTGTGTGTACCGCATGTCTACAGTGTTCTGTACATACACTGTGCATGCAACATACAAACAATGTGTGTATAATGTGTGTACAGAATGAGGCATGATGGCTGTGATCAGTCCCTCACAATGGCCATCCTCAAGGTCAATGTGAGCGTTCCTAACTTGCTTGACTGGGCTGAAGGTTGAAATGGGATACTTTACGAAACACCTCATTTGTGAAAATGTAAACATTAGAAAACCACCTTTGTGTTTTCAAAAACAATACAAACATGGGCACTGCCTACAAGTCTTCTGTTTGCATGGTGAGTGTGTGACCATATTCATCTGTCCTGTGTTCTAGAGAAGTGAAAAGTAAATGATCCGCTTTCTGTTTACTATATTTGCATACATTTTGTGAAACAATGTTTAGAGTGTCTTATCACACTCTACAAAGTTTGGTTGGATTTGTTTTATGCGATTAGTTTCAGATCAGGAAGCGCTGAAGCATGTTTGTTTTATGACTTCTAGCATAATGGAGAGAAACAACAAGGATTTAAGAGTTCAAGTGTGATTGTTGAACTAGATTGTATAAAATAGATTTTAGATTAATTTGAACTCATTTGTGAACCGAAAATCCCTTCTTGTTTATGTCTTTGGTCTAATGCGGACATTGATTTTGAACAAATAAACCTGGTCATATGACAGCAATGAATGCGTAATGCATACAAGCACAAGAGATTTTCAAGAAACTGATATTGTTTGGGTGATGATCTGACCTTTTTCCTGCTGCCTGCCAGCTCACACTTTTCTATTTATAGCAATGGTCTTCCTTCTCAAGGTGGAAATATGCTTTTTATGGAACAGGGGCAAGGCACCCTAATCCTAACCATCTAAAAACAAATATAATTAATTATTTTTCATCTTTAGGGTATTAAAATTTTTCCACATTATAGGATGTTCATCCTCCGTTCTTTTTAGATTCTGATTCCAAAATGCCAAAACAATAAAAAAGCGGGGTGATGTTCGTTAGTTTACAGTAGGTATTAGGGTGATGGGTGATTTGTTTGTTCTGTGTACGAAGGGTCTCCTGACCCTGTTACCCTACCCTTGTCATTCCAAAAGAAACCTGTAATTAGAGACAGCAGAGAGCAAAAGGTTCAGAAATATTGTGCTGTTTGTGACATAAATTATGCAAGGTCTTCAAGCAGATGGTAATTATGGAAGATGATTAAATTAATTGCACAGTGATTTGGATCATTTGCAATTAATAATTTATATGTGTATATTTTGAGATGCATCACCACTACAACCCCATCCCTAATGAATCAAGATCGACGTGAAAAGAAGATATATTAATTAATTAATTAATTAAACTAGCAGTTAATCATAAATCATGGTGGTTATTGTAAACCTGAAAGTGGGTATGGATTAAATATAACAGTAACAGGGCTATTTTATATAGGAATTTTTAAACATAGCTGCTTTAAAGTGAATATTTCAATAGGATATTGAGATCCATACTGTCACTAGTGTGTGTTGCAATATGTCATGAAGAATGTATGGACTGTATATTTTATAATAATATAGAAGGTGATCAACACATCCTCATTAGTAAACAGCATGGGGGAGCTATTCTGTGCCTCCTTTTCTTTGTTCATTCCTGCTGCCGACACAGCGCATCCAGCTGTTTGCCACTTTTAAAACAGCAGATTGTGCCTGTCTTTCAGAAATGCACTACATCAGAAAGGCTATGAAGAGAACAGGATTAAAAACAGATGTAGGGATTGGTCGATGGTACCTCTCACTGAATCAGCCAGAAGTAGACAGGCTGAATAGAGGCCAGGGTCCTGTCATTACAGACCTGTTAATGCAAGGTGTCTCTGTTGTTGTCTGTGCCCACCACTGAGATACCTGAATGACCCCAGGGAGGTGCAAGAGTGCCCTCTGCCTGCGGGTAGTGTGACATGCTGAGGCATCCATGAAAGTGCACACCTGACCTGTAGAGTCAGGAGGGGTTCATTGCATGGTGGCCGCACTCCTGTCTCTCTGCAGTGCGTGTGATACCCATACAAGGATGAGAGGCCTGCCTGTAATAACCCCGTCACTCTCCTGTCCCTCACGATGCTGCCACCTGTCCAGATTGGCAGCACCAACAAGAAATTCTGGACTGAAAATGACCATACACATTGTAGTCTGAGATTAGCCTCACAAATAGACCAAGATTAGGCCAACACTATGTAACCAGTAAACAGATGTATCCCACCGACCTCCAGCAGGAAACTGAGAGTGCTGAGACCGGGTAGGGCTGCAGCAAGAGCGACAGTCCCACTTCTGGGAGTACAAATGCATGATGTAAAAAAGGACCAGTCCCTCATAAACTACAGGCGGCTGAATGCTAAACCGTGCCAGCAAGATGTAAACAGCCACCAAGGAATTGCATTTCACAGCCAAATCCAGAGTGCTCTTTTTTTAAAAACAGACACACGTGAAGAACGGTAAAGCCTCTTTGGTAGGATGCGCTGTGTTCTGCAGCAGTGCTAAAGCGAGGCTAATGTGTGTCACCGGGCTGATGGCACAGCGGAGACCTGACCTCTGCTCTCACTGCAGCCTTCCTGGCTTTATGTGCACAGCCAACAAACTCGCATGAAATTTAAGACCGCATCAATTAGGCAGTAAGAAGCCGCATGTAAAGTTCACGTTAATTAGCTGTTTTTCCTCTTTAAAGTTCATTTCAATTACACATCTCTGGTGCTGTGTTCTGGGCTCCAGTGATTTGTCACTTCTCTCCTGTTCTCACACAAGTGTTCTCGCATGTCCAAACAATAGGAGAAGCTTGTCTAATGCCGGGGTTGTGTACATACCCTGCTGAGCTAAACGCTGCCCCATTGCTGGCATTTTCAGTATTTTTGCGCACTGCAGCGTTATTTACTTACTCAGAGAAGGGGAGTCACCACCTCGCTTCACTGTTACACATGCAGAACCTGAAAAGGTTACTGCTCTTTATCTCACTTTTAATTCTGTAAAGTAAGCCAGCAGTGCAAAACCCAGCACAACAGCAGAGCTGGATTTGCATCACGTTGTCAAGCGGTGAATCTTCTTACCATCTTCCTCTCTGTATGATAAGTCAATATTTCCTCTTTTTGCAATTGCCAGAATTTTTCATATATTCAAATATTATGATTGTGCTTTTTGATAAAAAGAACCACAGTATTAACACAGATATTGTAATGCAGTTTGATTCTATTCATTTTTATATAGTGCCTTTTGCAGCAATGTGCCTCAAAGCGTTTTGCACAAGAAACTGCAGATATTGAAGAAGAAACAATAAGAATGAATACAAATGAATGAAGCCAGACAACAGCAGAAGAGCTGCCCTGTCATCCCTGTTGTAAGCAAGTTCAGGATGGTGTTTTGGTTATCAGAGAACGTGTTGAAATAAAAGTGGTGATTTACAAAAGTTGCAAAATGGATGGTGATGGTGATGCTTTGGAGGGCTGGGACTGCTCAGCTCACCAGTCAAAGTGAGAATTTAAATGCAAACTGGTGCTGGTGCCTTTAATGAACATTTCGTTAAATTCATTGATCATAATGAGACGGGGAAGCAGCCTTTGAAACCAAAGCTGTCGTTTACCCTTCCGGTGAGCGCTGGGGTTTAATCCCGAAGTACTGTACCTGTTTCGCTGGAGTCGCTGAAAGATTTAGGTAGTAAGATAAAAATGTTTGTTCGTCCTTATAACTGCTTTGTTGGATTCATGCGCTGTTAGTTTTAAAATAATAGATACATTTTATCATAGTTTATGCACTTTGCATTAATGTGAAAGTTACAGGGTAACTGCCAAGCTTCCGTTATACAGGAGTCACTAAATGTTGCAGTCTGTTAGATCATTAACTTTTGTCTTTATTTCCTGTTTTATTTTTTACTTTTTTAATAATCAATATATATCATAATATTGCAGTGCTTACTGGAAGTCTTTACCCTGAGCCAACCACATTAAAATCTAAATATAAATCATGTTCACACATTGTTAACATCTGTGTTTAACATCAGACAGATTAACCCATCTGAGTAACTTTCTGCTTATGTAATCAACAGCCAGGCTCTGCACATTTTCCTACTTAAAAAAATTAAAAATCATATTCTGGTGACGGGGTAAACATTGCAGTCTCAATAAAGTAGAAAGAAAGTGCCTGATCGATGAGCATTTGTCACAGTAAATGTGCCATACAACAGCATCAAAGCAGAGACTCAGGGGTGGGACCCTGTCAGGCTCTTCAGTAATGAGTAATCAGAACGCTATTGGACAGTGATTACTCCTGCCTTTGAGCTGAGTGAATGTTCACCTTGTGCCAGCACTGAAAACATCACGTGGTGCTATTTAACACTGTTTGTTTACATACAAATGTTTTGATTAGGCATCCATTGAAAACTGCGTCAGAGTCACAGCATGCTTCAGTGCATTTAAAGAGTAACATTACTAACATGCAGGAACACATTGGCATAACAATGTAAGAGAAATCACAGAGAATTTGCACGTCTCGTTTTCTCAGCTCATTTAGGTGTTTGTTCCTTTTTAGCAGGCAGTGCTTTGACCGGTGTGACAGGCTTGCAGTGTGTGGTGCCCAGCAGCCAGGCTCTGCACAGAGACCAGCCCTTTCTCACGCCTTTGGGCAAATGGCCCAGCTGGCCATGGATGCTTTTTGCAGATGGGCCAGATAATAAACCCATATCAGTTGCTAAGACGACAGTGAAAAAACAAGCTTTCTTCTTTGTGTGTTTGTGCTTTTTTCTGCTGAATACAGCTGTCAGGACTCTGCCAAGCAGAAATGCCCAGTATGGTTCTGCAGCTCAGTCGGGGGCTAGGAGGGTGTGGGGCCAAGGCGCACCCAGTGGATTTTAAGGGGCACGACCCCCCGCGGGCATCGTTTGGGGAGCGTTGCTTTCTGCCAAGTGTGTGGGTTGCCAGGGACCACGCAGCAGGCAGTGCTGATAGTCTCTGTGCCAGCGTGGTAATGGCTTCATCAGTTGGCACCTGCTGCCTGACAGCTATGAGCGCCTATCAAGGAGACCACTTGCCTGATGGATGCTACCTTGCGCCCCTTTGTGGCTTCCTTTAATTATGTCATTTGAAAGACTTGCAGATTACTCACAGCCTTCAATCACATTAATGCTGTACCATTAATACTAAGTACTGTGCACCGTGATGTGACTTTTTCAAGGATTTTAAAAGTGGATATTTACTGATGCTTATATCTGAGTGTATATTGTGATATAAAGACATTTGGTAATTCAGCTAAACGGGTAACTTCAAATGTGATGAGGTGTCATTGTAAGCACACACACACACACACACACACACACACACAAACATGCACACAAACACACACACACGGCCATCCTGAGCGCCCCATCAATCATTACATAAAACTTTGTTTCTTGTTTGGTGTTTTTAACTGCTTGACTATTTCTCTGGTCTTCTTGTGAGGTTTTGCCAATCAACATCTGCTAAGCTTGCTCTGCTCTGTCTCCCTGTGCCTTGTCTTCCTGAGCCTTGTCTTCCTGAGTCTTGTCTTCCTGAGCCTTTGTCCAAAATTGATGCGTGTGTGTTCATGTCTGCCTGTGTCAGGCTACCCCATCCAATGTGTGTTGGTCTTTGTGGACTGATCTACTGGCTGCTGACCTCTAGTTCTGGTTCACATATGTGGCTTTGAGTTGTGACTTGGCTTTGATGAATAAGCAGGCTCTGCCCTTCAATCCCACCTGTATGCTGGCAGGTCGTTACACAGACAAGAGAGTAGTGATGGTGATGAACCCACACCGAACACAAATCTGGTGTGGTTACGATATGTTCTGGTGTAAACAGTATTGCTATATTTGCTGGAGTAATTTATTTGATAAAAAATGCCATGATGCTCATTTGCTAAGGACTTTCTGGTGGCCAGCCAATAACATCATTAAGAGCATTGTTCAAGCTCATTATGCAATAAAACACAGAAAAATTATAAAGCTACACAAGAAGTGAGTGAAATAATTGTCTTTGATAATTACGAATTTTCAAGCCAAACATGTAAAACACATCTTGTGGGAAAACTGGCAATGAAACAATTTGAGACGAATATCAGATGGGTTGAAACACATAGCTTTTTCTTTTAATTAATGATTCTGGTATTTTTAAAAATTAGCTTATCTGGAAGAGCTGACCATGTAACTGTGGGACCCTTTAGATCAGCATTAATGTCCGACAGTAGCTAGCCATTTGATTAAAAGTACAGTTTATTCAGATGATGTACACAGTACTACTAGCATGGAAAATAACCAAAAACAACAGGAAATAGTAACCAGAAGCCTGTTACTGCACACTAAGGGCTCAGTGTCCCTACAGGAAGGCGTGCCGTTGCCTTTGCACCGGAATCCTGCCTTTCATCATGGCTTTAGGCCTAAGTTCTTCACAGGAGATTAAAAGAGTGGAGCTCTGTGTCTGTTCAGTCTGACACACTTGCGAGGCACCAGTCCATCAGACTTTCCTGGAAGGACAACCAGCTTTCTCTGCAGGGAACCAGGGAATCCTGTTTTCTTGCCAATGCATTTCCATTTATTCACCTCGTAGGGCCCAAAAGCACCATCATAAGCCTATCTGTCATGGGTAATGATTTGAATTTTCACACAGAATGGCTCTGTGACAACCGAGGAGAAAAAAACAGACTCATCCTGGAGTCTTAAGCAATAGGCAAACAGTTGTGAGGGAGAGAGCAAGGACGTCAGTTAGAGTGGTGTCGGAGGCTGGGGACGGGGCCATGCTGAAGCACATATGGAAAACACCATTAGAGCAGCTCTGAAGCATTGGTATAAATCGAGTCATTAGGCATGCGTTTGCTGGAGAACTGCGCCCATCTGACACTACAGGATGGCAGCACTTTCCTCCAGCTTCTGTTCCCGCTTCCAGTAAACAGACAAACAGATTGTCTCGTTTGCATTTCTGCTTTAGCAACAGCTTGTCTGGAGTCACCGTACTGTCTGCGAGAGTACCCCCCTCCCAGAGATAACAGAGCTATGCTACTAATGTCAGGAGCCCATTTCCCAAAATAAACGCCTTCTGCTTCACCAGATTAATCATGCTGTGCATGTTACACAATAGCTGTTTTTTAGCCCACTATTCTCATAAGTCTAATAACTTAATCATCTATGTGGAGTTAGGTCGAGGTCACGCCGAAAACAACACAGACCACTGAGTGATGACATCACACTGCGTGTGTGTGTGTGTGTGTGTGTGTGTGTGTGTGTGTGTGTGTGTGTGTGTGCACTCTCCTCATGGCACGGCTCTGCAAAGTCATACTGCTCAGAAGGTCCCGTCACAATGTCACATGACGCCCAACAGTAATGCAGAAAGCTGTACTTTTCAGAAAAGGAGCCCTTGAATACATTTGCACGTTGAGCGTATCCTGAAGCACCGTAATCACGGGCATAAAATGGTCAAATTGCAAAACGAATTAGACATAATTAAAATATAAGTGAGTTACACTGTTTTATTATTTAGGGTATTAACTATGTAAAGAAAATGCTGAAATTAGGTCTCTCAAGATAATTTATATTTAACAATGATATGATGTGCACTTCATAGGAAATGTTTTTCTGTTTTTAAATTTTCTGTAAAGTTGATTATGTTTTTGTAAAGTAGCAGGTAGGAATATGAGACCTCAGGAAAGGTTTTACACTGGCATGTTGACAGTGGATTTTTAAATGTGTTAGTGTGTGAAATGTCTTATTTGTATTTCAGTGCCAGTCAGAAGTCTGTGTTTTGACTTTTGATACTACATGCACTTCAGTCATTTCGTATGGCTTTTTATTTGTGATTTTTGTTTGTTCTTTATGAACAGTTAAACGGTTAAAGTCCTGAACACCTTAACTGTAGCCAATGGGAAACACTTTGATAGCCTGATGCCAGTCTGATGGCCCTCTCTGCATTGTTCTTCAACACAATGTGACCCCCAACACGATGAGAGCCTTTGCACTCTTGAGGGTGCACTCCTTACCTGTGTGTGCAATGTGGAGGAAGTGCAGAGATTTGACCTCCCGCTGGTCATCTGTCTGCATGGAATGGCAGGTCAGACGTTCTCAAAGTGGGAGAACTCCATGTGGACTTGTTCTCGTCTGCTGTAGAATTGCTCGCTCACCACTCACACTGAAAATCACTCAGTATTCCCAAGCTGCTGGGGAGTGTGTACCTCTCCTCCACGCTGTTGCCATATAGAACCTGCAATAACCACCTGCCAGTCAGCTCAGCGTGACTGTGCAGACTGATGGCAAATGAATGGTTTTTCCCTTGAGAAGCAGTATGAGGAATGATGTGTTAGAATGCAGCCTGTAACTGACCCACCTGGCAAAGGCACAATGCCTGAGACTACCCTTGTCTGCCCATCCAGAATGTGTTCATAACCCCTCTTACAGCCAACCCATCTAGCATGTTTTCATAATGCCTGTCAGTGCTACATCATATCACCCTTTCAAAATGAATAAAAAGAGCAGTTCTCAAACACCTGAAATACAGCTCTACTAATTAGGTTCACTGATCTCTTAAACCTTGTGAATAATAAACCCAACACTTAAAAGAAATGCACTGAAAAGAACAGTTGTTTAGAATATTGTGACACTTTACTCTCTGGAAGTACAAACTACACACTAAACATGTTACAGCACATCCAAAATGCAGCTGCTAGAATTATCACTGGAAGCAGAAAGTGTGATCAGATAAGTCCCATACTATCCTCACTTCACTGGCTCCCTGTTAAGTACAGAACTGATTTCAAAGTTCTGCTGTTAACATATAAGGCACTTAAAGGCACGACACCAGTGTATCTGTCAGAGCTGATTAACACATATACTCCAAATCATTCCGAGAATGCAGGACTTTTTATTGTTCTATGCCAAATAGGTCTCAGTCTTTAAATCCTGACTGAAGACCTACTTCTTTGATTTAGCTTTTCTAAAAGAGTCTCCATAGCTGACAGTAATTAATCCTGCTGATGTTGTAGTACATGCCAATGATATTTTGTTATGGGACTGCTAGTGTTTGTATTATGTCCTGATCCCTCTCTGCAATCTTTTTCTATCTGGATGTGTACCCGGTGCCCAACTGGGCACCATCTGAGCAGGTTATTGACACCCGCAGTACCCCCCCTCCCCGGATGCCTTGAGCCTGAAGAGAGCTGCTTCTACACCTGGAGCACAGAAGGACATAGGACATAGTGCTATTTACATTCACAGTCTCAATAAGTACCAGTTTATTCTGTACTGTTAGCATGCCCAGGAGGGGCTGGGTCAACCTTGGGCCCCCAGTGGTTTTTTCTCCACACTGAGGAGTTTTTGGTTCCTGGTTTTATCTTTTTCTTTAACCTCAATCATCCACCTACTGTTAATTTTGTATTATCTTTTATTTCTCTCTGTGAAGCACTATGAGACAACTTGTTGTGAAAGGCACTATATCAAAATAAACTGAAATCGAAATTGAATTTTTCATTTCATTTCATTTCAATTTATTTTTATATAGCGCCTTTCGCAACAGCATGCCTCAAAGCGCTTTACAGAGAAAGTTGAAGAAATCA
>JABJVR010000007.1:934419-944610 GCA_025773905.1 Chitala chitala | reverse complement strand
ACCTGCAGGTGAGAAGGCTGTCCTTCAGCAGTGCACGTCTCCTCCTGTAAGGGACTGATACCTGCAGGTGAGAAGGCTGTCCTTCAGCAGTGCACGTCTCCTCCTGTAAGGGACTGATACCTGCAGGTGAGAAGGCTGTCCTTCAGCAGTGCACGTCTCCTTCTGTAAGGGACTGATACCTGCAGGTGAGAAGGCTGTCCTTCAGCAGTGCATGTCTCCTCTTGCTGGGCCTGCCAGGCCTGCTGGGACTCTCTTTTTAACAGCAGCGTTTGTGCAGCATCATTCTTGTGCTAAAAGAGCGTGTTCAACACGGTCTCCCCACTGACCCTGAGCTCGTCTCACATGGCCGTACCCACAAGCTGAACATGGACATCTCAATTCCCACTAATACCCAGGTATACGTGACCTTGGAGCCACCCCTGATGGTGTAGCCGTCCGTCAACAGGCCCAGCCAAGCGTGCTTAGACAGATTATGAATGTTTCATTACTGCCACCCTGGATCCAGCTCACTGGTCTTCTCAGTGGCGGCCCTACAAATCGCCTTTTTCCTTCCTTTTCTCCTCCTCCCACCCTCCCCTGTTATGCTGTGTGATGAATCTGCTGGCTGAGGCGAAAGACTGTACCTCAAGCCAGGCTCTCATTTTTCTTTGTGTTTGAAAGCTGTGACTGGCAGTGCTCAGCTCTTCCATCCCTCCCCCCCAGGACACCACATTGCACAGGCTAGACAAGCAGTAACTGAAAGCTTACAAGCTTGTTTGGTTTAACAGCAGCTTTTAAAATGAATTCTTTTTTTATGAGAAATCAATTTTTGGTGTATCAAATGGTAACTTGTTCATTTAAGTGCAAAAGAAAATAAATAAATCAATTAGCAGTTGATACAGATGTGTTACTGGTATGTGTTTGTAATTTTTTTATACAGTTACATTAATTTGTGGTATTATAATAAAAAACATCTTCTCATTTAAGGAACAACCAAAATTTCCAATGTTACAGGAAAGACTGATCCGATGTGACACCGAGTGTGAGTGAATCACTAGAGCAAAGAAGATTAGGGCTGAGCAGAATTAGATCGCTATGGGTACAGGGCCTGTGCACCATCAGAAAGCTGAGCATTTGCTGTGAGAGAGACAGTTTTATCAAGGCTCACCAAAAGCAGAAGTCATTTAATCACAGAAAATGCTTCCTCTTGGCTTTGTTCCCCTGATCTGTTTTGCGGGAATCTCTAGAGTTTGTGGAGAAGCCCATGTGGATGCAGGGAGCTCACTTACTGTTCCTCGTTCACTGTTCCTCGTGTGTGAACTGCTGTGTGATGAGTCACATTAACGACACAGCAAATCAGGTGCTTTTCTCTGAAGTGGTAAAAAGTGGAAGCACGTTTGCTTTTGGCTCCTTTGGAATGGTACTTTGGGTTTCCTGTTTTGTGGCCTTCCTCCAGGCCGTTTGAACAGTGTGAAGTGAAATTGTGTCTTTATAAAACATATAAACATGGCGTAGTCTTGCCAAGAGCACGCTGTCATGTTAACCATCAGGTGCACTGTTGGTAAATTCATAAAACTCAGAATAAAATACACTGAAAAATTGAAAAGTAATGTTAACTGTAAAAAAGTCCTATAATGGTTTATTAGTTATTCGATGTGTGTGTATGTTCATAATGTGACTTAGAAATCATCTGAAAGCATCAGTCGGGTGGATGAGCAAGCAGGAGTAGGAGTGGACTAACTCTCACGGCTTGTTCCTGGAAACAAAAACCAGCTTAATTTACCGGCACTGGAATGTTTCTCTATACAGGGTAAAATAGTGATTATTTCCAGTGTGCATTAAACTATCACCTTCATAAAGGTTTCCACTGACTGCAAATTCCACTCACCTTGTGCCATTGTAACAAAAACTTTACAGACCCAAAAGTAAAAATTGCAGTTTCGTTTTATTATTTCATGACATCATTACGTTTCCCATAACGAAAAGAAGGACTTCACAAAGCTCGCTGTCAGCGCAGAGGGTGAGAGCGGGTCGGCGATGTCGTGTTGCGAACTTCAGCTCAGTGGGAGCAAAGTGGGCTGTTGCAGGTTTTACACAGATGAACTGTCTGAGCAAACCCGCAGTAACACTTACTAATGCGTGTTACTGACCAGTAGTTTGTAAAAATGTCTCTTTTCAAGTGTGAGTTCCCTTTCTCTGTGCTGTGAAACTCACACCTTGAACAGAGCCAAAAACACAGTAAGACGTATATGCTAACCATTACGTATAACCATTTTCAAATGTGTAACATTAAAATGTGCTAATGTTTTTTTCAAAAATACTGATAATTTATAAAATTATATTTGCATGACATTTGTGCAGAAACAGAGGGATTTTCAGCTTGCAATAATGTCACTTGTGAAATTTTACAACTTTATCTAAAGTAGTGTGTTGGGCCCAGTGGAAAATGCTGGTGTGCTCTGTGTGTGATACCGGCTCCAGTAACGGACCATATCTCGTCCACAGATCTTTAGGTGGATACGGCTGTTAACACTCTGACATACCATCAACACATCTGCACGGCTGTAAGAACATTGTGTGTGCTTGCACCTCTCACACGCCTTAACCTCAAAACATGTCCAGTTCTCCCACAACCCCAAGGCACAAAGACACTGGTACTGGATTACACCCAGCTAGTTTCCTTGTTATTTCAGAGAAGTTTGAATGTCTCAATCTGGGGAGTCTGAATGCACCATCATGCACATCAGCTTCGTTTTACTAACTTTAGTAAAATATGCATTCTTTGTGTTTTTGTCTCAGTGTAAATACAGCAACAATAACCCACCCATTAGTTTACGTTATTGTTTTATCGAGGACATGGTAACGGTGTAAAGTAATTCGTAAGTAATAATAATTATCGACACAATTTTAAGTACAAATTAAAATAAAGAATTTTGTCATTTTTTAAGTATTCACATTTTTTATATTTTAACATTTATATATTTTTAAATACTGTCTAAATATATATTTGTGCATTCTCCTTTAACTTAACACATAGAAAGTTCCTCAATCTATATCCCATCAAGTGGACCTTAATTTGACTTTATTGTTTCATTACATTTTACATTTACATTTTATTTATTCATTTATTTATTTATTTATATTTATTTATTCATTTTATTTATTTATTCATTAAATCTTTTGAAGTTCTTTTACTCTCCTGAATTTCCTGTGTTATGTAAGCATCGCATTGATCAGTATAGCATTTAAATGACCAGGAATAGACAGAAGTGCATAAGAAGTGTGTCACACACTGAATCATATACATATTGTATGCATCATTTCCTTTCCAAAAGAGTTTTATATTCATTACATATGCAACAAATTATTGCTTTGAACTTTTTCCTGGGAATGAAATCGTGGTATTTCTGTGTGAATAGGGTGTGATGAATGTTGAAGTCGTTGCTCATTCAGACTCAGCACTCAGTTTGCAGTCAGTTTGCTTTGACAAACTTGAGTATGTTTTGCCCTGCTTACACAGGCAGAGCATTTTACTTCTAAAATATAGGAAACTTAACTCTTTGCACTGAAGAAAGCACATGATTTTTTTTTTCTTTTTGATTTTTCTCTAAATTTTTCCACTGCAGATATTTGTCATCTTTTTTTGTTATCTTGTTAGTGATGAGAGCTGGGCCTGCAGTTGAACCACAGACATTAGCATTGCAGGAAGTGTCATGTCCGTGGCCCCGTGAAGGGACAGCCCCCGCTGCCTCCTCCTCATACACTCAGGCACACTGCTCAGATGTGCATCGCCCGCCCTCGCCTACAGCACGGCTTCCCGTCTGCACGCGCTCACATCAATGCGGCTAAAACGTGCCAGGCTTTGTGTGATGGAACATGTGCCCGTGTGTCAGGGTGGAGGACTTTAAATAGGTACACTGATACATTCAGAAACAGGAAAACTCTCACTTCTAAAGATAGAGCGAGACCTGAAATTGTAACAACAATAAGTAAGAGCAGGGATCCCTGTGTTAAACAGCATGCTGAAGGGAGGACATGCATGGGAAACTGTGGTGAAGAACAGCCTACATTCTTCTCACTGCGGTTAAGTCAGGAAGAGGGTCCCCAAGCTGGAAGCTGCTGGGTGGGGGCAGGGGGGGCATGTCAGTTTTAAAGCTGCATAAAATCACTCCCTGCTCATTCCAGAATGAGCTTGAAATGTTTCACCTTTCTGGACCAGCACACTTTGTCACATAGCAAAAGGTTGCAGTTGTGTGCCACTGAAAGAGTGGCAGGAGTCATCTTTTTATTTTTTTTTAGTACTTGACTGTAATGCAATCTGAGTTATTCTTAGCCCTCCATTTGCCTCCAAAGATGTAAAGGAGGACAGGGCAGCTCAGCCTCAGATGTGTCCCTATGTTCAGACCACACATACAGCCTTGTAGTTCAGTGCACAAGGCGGGCGAAAAGACTGAGTCAGGGGCTAATCTTATCTCAAACAGCAAGCACATCGCAGGCTCCTCTGCACAGGAACAGAATGGGCACAGTGCAACAGCTCCTATACACAAGCGCAAAAAGTGTGTGTAATACCATCAAACCCCATGCAAGGGCTCAGAGGGGAGCGTGCTGTTATGTAATGTTTTCATTTTACCATCTAAATGTATTTTGTAATAAAATAATTATTTCTGAAATTACACGGCGGTACGGTGACATGGTGGTTTGTGCTGTTGCCTCGCACCTCCAGGCCTGGTGTTCATTTCCTGCCTTGGGTCTGTGTGCATGGAATTTGCATGTTCTCCCTGTGCTTGGTGGGTTTTCTCTGGTTTCCTCCCACAGTCCAAAGACATGCAGATTAGGTTGATTGGTGTGTCGAAATTGCCTGTTGTGTATGTGTGTGTGTTTGTGATGAGCCTCTGTGTTCTCGTCTGTGTGTGTAAGTCAGGAGCCTCTGTATTCTCCTTTGGGTGTGTGTATTCTCCTCTGGATGTGTGTGAATGCCCTGTGTAAGGCTGCTGCTTCATTCCTTACACCATGTGTTCTACGTGAGAAACTCTGTCCACCCAGCACTACTAATGGGAGGATTTACAAAAGAAATTCTGTGTTCAAATAAATTTTTTTACCCATGTTTTTATTATTTGGGTGCTTGTTTATACAATGATGTGTGCATGGAGTTTATGAGAGACATTTAAAGAGGGAGTTACTGTGTTTATTAGATGATACTTTGCATGAAACAGTTACACTTAATTCCAGTCTTGTAGATGATGCAGAACATTGAACAACAAGATAAAGCAAGGAAGCTGAGGGATTTTATGGAACTTTGCAACATTTTTATTGATTTTGCAATAGTACTTCATAAATATTGATTTACAATTTTAATTACATGCTAATCTCAAAACACATAGATTGCAGCTTTATGGCTTACTGAATTCGGATGGTAAAATTTTGTATAGCAAATATTTATTGAATGGATCTGGTCCAGAGAGAGGTATAAAATAGATTGTGATCATTAAAGATATGTGCACCAAATAACATTAGAGCAACTGACAGAGCCAGTGAGAAGAAGACAAAGAAGATCCAATCGATTGTGTTCTAATTGTTCTCTTTCAGACACAATTTTAATCATGAGAAATACAACCCATACAAACCTAAAATGCACATAAGCAGTCTATGACTGTAATGTGTTGCTTGTATGGCTAAGATCAACTCTCTGTACAAGTTAAGGAAAATAAACATAAATCATATATTTTTTTCTATCATTTGCATAGACTCTATCTGTAACCCCAAACCAGTTCTTCCAAATATGACTGAAGCACTGCAAGCACTGGGAAATACCGATATAATGATCATCCTGAGGTCAGCATGGTGTACCAATACAAACGTCACTCATCCAACACGTAAGCAGGACATGTAGGGAACATACTTTTATGCAGTTCAAAACAAAGTGTGACACAGTACTGAACATTCTGTTACATTTCCTCATATCAATTACACAGCAGCAAACACTTTGTGACATTTATCAAACCAAAAGGGAATGAGATGTAATGAAGTGTTACTGTAGTCTGACAGCAGGGAACTGATTGTGAGCTTTGGTGAGTGGAGCTCGCTTTCATGTGTACAACATGGAGAGCGGTCACATGACAGGAAGTCAGGCAGAGAGAAATCATGACAGAACGTCAGTCAGAAATAGCTGATGCTGTACTAGCTGTAAGTATTTACACCAGCACCCTTTTTTAAATTCACAAATTGTGGTTCAGATATTCAAATTTAATATCAAAAGCCATGAACTGTTACAGCGGTGAACTCTATTTAAATATGCAGATAGATGGTGTTAAAGATGAATTCCCCTGTATTTTTAGTTTGAAAACATTATATAGAGGAAACCAGTCAAACCAGTCATAAATTCAGTCAGTCAGTCATCTTCTATACCGCTTCATCCTGTTAAGGGTTGCGGGGAAGCCAGGAGCCCCTCCCACAACACATGGGTTGCAGGGCAGGACCAGTCATAAATTCAAAGCACCAAACAAAAAAAAAAAAACAAACTCACAGAAAAAGTATTAATTGGGGGTACCCCCAATTAATGTAAAAAACTGTAAAAAAATTTTAACTGGTATGATTGGTATGCTTTTCACAAATTGTTGTCAGTGTTAACTGCAGTTCCATTGCAGAATCAGGATGTTCAGTGGTAAGATGAAGGCTCAGAATTGCTATGAGGAAACACGGACACGTGTGTTTTGTAATACTGGGAATGAACAGCAGAAAAAGCAGTCAAAAACAGATAACTATTATTAGCAATTATTTTTTTGTGAAATTGTTACTCATGAACTACAGGTACAAGTGAGCCTGCTTGTGTCTGACGATGTGAGAACTGTGAGAACCAGCTGCATCCAGCACTGATGGACATGTCCACAGATCAGCTCTTCAGTGAAGTGTGGAGAACTCTGATTATGCAGAGATTTGGCCTTCTCAAGTGTTTCATGGCAGTGCTGTTCTGCATTTATTCAAAAAAAAACCATCCCTACAATGTCAGGGACTTTCCCAAAAAATACTGCAATTTTTTCAGATGTTTTCAAAGGTGGGGTCAGCAAAATGAACGGGAATTAAATGTGTACTGATCTGTAAAGTCAAACGTTCACTTCAAGGCTCCTCCCAAAAGGAAAAGGAAACGTGTCTCTGCTTTTGTCACAGTGTACCCAAGGACAGCTTGACAAACAGATGAAAGCTGAGCAAAATGTCAGAGTGGGCATCCAGCATTCCAGCTGTGTGGACACTTTCCTGAAAACCTCTGAAGCTATACACACCCATAATGACAACTATGCCCATAGTTATCTGGACAGGAAGTACCCTGTGGATTTAGTCCATGTTCATCAGCCTTTTTAGCTGAATCTATCCTGAGGAGAGTCTTTGTGTGGCAAGTTCTGAACACTTCATACACGCAAACATGATCACACACACAAGGGACACACAGCAGTGCAGAATCAATGCAGAATATAATCTCATTATGAAACATTTCTTCCTGGGATTACAGTAGTCCTACACTGAGACATGTGGCATGTTTGAGTTCCTCTGTCTAAGTCACTTGGGTGACAAAAAACTATTTTTTAAAATCTGATATTGCACGTGCTTCCGAAACACAAGTTGCTTTATCTGACCCTGGGAAATTAGGCAGTGATACCTGTCTGCATAACACTGAAATTGTATTTACCTTTTTGTATGTAGAGTAAAACAACTGAATGTGAGAGAAACACCAAACAGTGGAGTGTGCAGTGCAACACAAAGCAGCCTGTGTGAACATCTCCCAAAATCTGTGTTTTACTGTTTACATGCTAACTGAGGCCATTTTCACAAAACAGCATTCTGCAACGCTGCAAATATGATGGCACAGAGTGACAAAATAAAGTGTCTAACAAGCGTGTTATTGCTAAATTTTCAGGGGATGACTGTAAAATAAAATGCTTTAATACTTGACAAATACTTGTTATAAAGCTTTTAGAACGCAAAGAAAAAATAAATAAAATAGTTTGAGACGTGGATAAGTTGAAAATACAAATATGAAGTATTTTGCCTCTTACTTTCTCACTTTTACAGCATGTTACAGAATTGGTACCTCGCTGTATCTGTACCACCATCACCAGTGCAGCCGAAGAATGAGCTAAACAGAAAACTACTAAAGTAAAATATAACAGTGAGCAATAAGCAAAAAAGAAAACTATCAAATAAGAAACTATCAAATAAAATACAATGAAATAAAACAGTACAATTAGAGGAGTCTTTTTTTGCCCAAAGCACACATTATGTACCGTTAGAGAAACTGGCAACAAAATCAAAGACAGAACTCCTGCTGAAAGAATTACAAGTCTCAACAAATCTGTAAGATCTCTATCTGTGGAAATGCAACTCAATGATAAATTTTTGATTAAATATTCTGTTTAAGTGCTCTGGTCCTAGGAATATTTTTCTTGTTATTTTTTTCTTGTATTGATATTGTAATTTTGGATAACATAGTGTCAGGAATGCACATTTTAATTACCATTCTCATTCAATTTAAATTTGAATATTAATATGTTAATGTTGCGCATTATAGCAGAAACAGGTGCACAAGGTCTCTCTCTGAGGGACAAACCACATGACATGTACATTTCTGAGCTTGAGATAGTTTTCTAGGTACAACAAATATTGTATGATTGACCCTGTAAAGGGAATATGAGCTTTCTGTGCTGCACATGGTAAGTGTACATGGTAGCTGCCCATTCCACAGCCTTCCCATCATTATCAATACAGCCACATATTATGTGTGAATTTGTTCTTGTGGATTAAAGGTACTTTTTGAAACATGAGCCCAGCACCTTGAGCCAAAAGGATTGAGAAAACCCATTGATTAACTATCAGGTGATTCTGACATTGTAGTCACTGAAGCTTTGTACAGAAATCTGCCAGGATTTTGATTTCCGTGTCAAACAGCCCCACATGGATCCCCAGGCTTCAAAACTAAAGTCCACCTGTGTTTCCCCAACATCTGAGTAGTGTCACCTGAGTTGATGCACCAGCTTGACAGAGTCCAGTCTACCAGCAGCAGCAGTGGTCTAATGGTGCTATGAGCTGAACAATGTTTTCTCATGTTCTACTCTGGCACTGGATCAGGACAAAGGGAAAACATTATGTAACCAGGGGCCAACCCATCCTTAAATTTGCTAATTGGAAATATTTTACACTTGGCACTTGACAACATATTAAACAGGAATTAAAGCATTTAGGTTGATAATTCAAGATTCATAAAAGAAAACTAGTACAGAAACTCATTTATCTCAGCATTACCTGAATGTCCTTTTACTAGCGACAGAACGTATTGTGTGACACAGACATCAACTTTTGCCACTCACTGGAATTGGGACAGGCGGTGTGGCGTATACCATCAGCTGACATATATCATCAATTAGCATATACCATCAGCTATAATATACCATCAATCGGATTGTATAGAAAGGGGCCTATCTGCAGAAGTTTGCTCCTGAAGAGGAGGCTGGAGGGAGTGCTGTTTGTTCAGCAGACAAACACTGAGGAAGTGTACAGGGGGCTCCTGTAGTGCTGCAAGAAATGCTAGCTGTTCTACACAGTCCCCATCTGTAAGTGCTTGGATGGTTTTTGCTGTTCCAATTGCACCTTTGCTCACGTCAGACAGGGCAGAGGGGAAACCGAAGTGACTGACCACCAGCACTCACGTTGTGTGCTGATTGAAGGAAATATCTTTAAAAATTTGAGTTCATGTTACAAGTACACTAGTTTTTGTATGGTAGGATGGGACTTACTTGTACATTTCTGGTTAGATGGTGTCCAATAGCTCATTTTCACTGGTACTTGCAATTAGGCAACAGAACAGGACAGTAAAATGTATAAAAAACATTTGTAACAATGTGCTTTTGGTTTTTCATATATGAGGAAGTAACACAGTGTGGTACAGGGGCCAGTAACGTGTTTGTTTTCCTCTTTACTCGCCCGAGTTCACACAACACCTCACGGCCTGTGTAGCAGGCATCCCCACCAGGGCTTTTGCTTTAATTCCCTTTGTCCACATCCCGTGCTTGTATGTGGAACCTTCCTCCACATGCAAGCACACTCACACAGATGGATTACAACAGGTTTACATGCTGCACATCATTAACTGGGGGGGGGGGGGGGGGGGGGCGGGGGGGGGGGGGGGGGGGGGGGGGGGGGGGGGGGGGGGGGGGGGGGGGGGGG
>JABJVR010000007.1:906275-920421 GCA_025773905.1 Chitala chitala | reverse complement strand
ACCACAGCCACACACGGGTGTCACACACACCGCACAGCACACTCATCACCACAGCCACACACGGGTGTCACACACACTGCACAGCACACTCATCACCACAGCCACACACGGGTGTCACACACACCGCACAGCACACTCATCACCACAGCCACACATGGGTGTGTCACACACTGCACAGCGGTCTTATCCCCACAGCCACAGACAGACGACACACACTACACAGCGGTAAGTGTCCCCTGTCCACAGTAGAGGACTCAAGGTCCAAATTCAGTTCTAATTTTAAGCATGACAAATTGCCACTGTCTTTCCCCACAAATGAGGGGTAAAGGTCTGGGAAGGGTAACAAACTACATTCCCAACTAGGCCCGCTTCCTACATTTGCCCCATAGACACTGGGGTAAATGGGGCAAACATGTAAGGTGGCACCCTCGGCCTAGTTCTACAAGTCCATCTAAAGGTTTTCATTCTGGAAGTCACGGTGGGACTTGCAGGCTGGGGGAGGAGCAGGGGGGCTGAGTGTTACACACGGAGGACAGACGAAAGGCGATCCATCTGTGCCCAGGACAGGCCATAATGAACTCATGTGATTATACTCTCTTATTCCTGAGTGTGTGCCACAAGGCAGTAAGACCTTGTCCCTTCATATGCATTAAATCCTATTAAAATCACGTTCATTATAACACATACAGGTCAGTAATAGTGGTGAGAGGCAGCCCACTCCCCAAGGTGACATTAGGGTGATGGTGGTACTGTACACAGGCCGGTCGGTCCTCATGGCCATGTTCACTTTCACAGGGCTGGCGAATAATGATGAGTACTGAGAAACACGTGTGCACACACACACACACACACACACACACACACACACACACACACATGCACACACGTGGGCACACGCGTGCACATGCATGCACACACACACAACAGTAACGTATCATTGCACATTAAAACACACAAACTTCCAGTGAACTAATGTGAAGTTAGCTTTTTCTTGGTAGCATCCAAGTTGTGAAAAACATTGCTCATGTCGGTTGTCCCACTGAGATTACTCAACAATGTCTTTACAAATAAGACACAAGCAGCAGTTTGGCTGCGCCTCCTCTGGGCTTCAGCCTTCATGAAAACACAGCAATCAGATAAAGAATTGCTGGTGAAGGGCCCTAATTCCTGTGAACTTCTCATACTCTGTGTTAGGAGAAACTAAGATAAACCTTCTCTCCTCATTCTCACCAGGCACAACTTAAAGTCTATCAATGCTATGAACCAAAGAGCTCAGAGAAAAGCAGACTTCAGGGCATTTCTAACCTTGTATCACTTCAGTAGCAAAAGAAAGCAAGTGAGAACGGTGCTTTGTACTTAATCCAGAACAACTGTGACTATCATCTAAATGTTTCATTGACAGTACACTGCTTGGACAAAGTTTATTTTTTTCACATGTTAACAGGACCAACACAGAATCATACCCATAACCCACATGTTCACAGCCACACCTATGTATATGCACACGCAGAAGAAAACACACACACACACACACACACACACACACACGCACACAGGCTAAAGATGAACTTCCTGGGCTTAATTCAGCCCATTATTACTGTGACACAATGAGCCCATCAGCGTGTAGCTGGTCACACATGATCTAGAACACTGAGGTTGAAAGCCTGAGCAGTTTCCAGTAAAGGGCAAATCACAAAGGAGATGAGGTGACAGATGACACAAACACTGGGCCCTGTACACCACAGCGGTAACAAAGGCCAGAGGCACAAGCCAGAACATAACACGCTCACCCTGTCTAACACCCACCAAATGGTTATCTGTTTTCATTTGGCAGCTTTGAAAGCAACACAGAGTGAGTGATTTGTGTAAAATATCTGACATGAAACCGAGGTACTGTCTCTAGTAACCCACTATCTCTGTTCTTGGCAAACTAGACTCAGCTGAGACTGGGCTGTGTGTGAGCGGGGCTGGGCTGCGTGTGCGTGGGAATGAATCGCACTTGATCGAACATTGTTTTCACTGTGGGTGATGTGAATCCGGAAGGGAAGGTTAATTAAAAACTGCATCTGACTCCAGTTCCACCTCTAAGTAAGGAGACACTTTTGTCAGAGCAGTCAGAGCCTCCGGCATCCTCGTCAAACAGTAACGTGAGCGTTCTTTGTAGAGGGGGTCAAGAGGGGGAGATGCAGGTGAGCTGTGAATTGCAGGGGTGTGGGGAGGGACACGCACAATGCATGAGTGACAATCAGTCATCAGTCAAAAGAAGGCGTCTGCCAGGTCCTGATAAGATCGAGTGCACATCATCAAATGCGTGTCACTGTGACCTGAAACACACTGTGTGTGTAACTGACCACAAAAGGAAGACAAGGGGGAGACAGAAGGGGGGGGGGGCAACCGACTGGGGAAAGGGAGAGCAGAGAGAGACCAAGACCAAAAGCACCCAAGGGGAAAACGACCCAAGTCAGAAGGACTTGTGCAGCCACTGTGAAACTATCTAATTTTTATCTTTCAAGAGGACTTCCGAGGTGATCCGTAGAACGTAATTATTTTCACCTAATAAAAGCAACATATGCTAAGACAATAAAAGCTCTTATTGGACATCTATTCATTAAAAAGGCTGTAAAAAAGGGGTGAAATCTTGCATGGGGATTAGATTTAAAAGGGCTTTTTGCATTTGGAAATCGGCTTAGAGCTCTTTTAAAGCAGCTGTATATCCACGTGTTAATATGAAATGGGCGCACAGCACATGAGAAGGTGTGCTTTTATGGGCCGTCTGGTCCTCCTTCAAAGATGTTAGAAGGCTGAGAAATTCCAGCCATTTAATCCTTCTTACTTCTTTGCCTTTCTCCAGGTGGGAACCACAAAAAGGGAACAAAACCAAGGCTTTAGAGATAAAGGACTATTTCCTGCATAGTAGGGTTGAAGGTCAACAAAGGACAGCGATTGGAGATGTTCAAAACCTGCAGAGCACATATACACCTCCCTGAGACAGCCAAACCAGGAATTACCTTAAAAGCAGTACATTTCTTCAGAACATAAATGAAAAGTATTAAGGAAACCTACAGCATGGAGTCACAGCAAAGTGAAGCAAGGTGGTGTCTCACTAAAGTGAAGCAGCATTAAGTCAGAGCATAGACAAGTAAAGTGGAGTCAGAGCAAACAGAAGCAGAGTAGAGTCAGCACAAAGTACAACAATTTGGAGTCAGAGCTAGGAAGAGCGATGCTCAATGGCTTCTGTGCAGGGTTTTCTGACACTGGCCATTACAGACCAGAGATGAAATGAATGCAAGTCCTTTGAAGTGTCCTTGCTGGTCATGCCAGTTTAACTGCTGTAAAAGACAGGAAAACACAAGACCAGCAGCTGTTCCCAGCTCTGAGGAATGTCACCTCACTGTTCCACACATACCCATCAGCCCATCCTGCTTGTTGCCCTGCTCTCCATAAGTTAACCTGATACAACCCACATACAAAGCACAATGTAAAAAAATCTCATACTGTGTCCAATTCAAAGGCCAATCATATTCGCCCACATTGACCATGTTGGAATCTTCCAGCAAAAAAAAACAAAAAAATAAACCTGAAATTTGAGATGTTTATCAGCCGGATGAACGCCTCCAGATAAGATCTCTTAGTTACCATGCAGTCTGACTATGGGCTGAGCACTGTGGATGGTTCAGCCTGACTATGGGCTGAGCACTGTGGATGGTTCAGCCTGACTATGGGCTGAGCACTGTGGATTTTTCAGCCTGACTATGGGCTGAGCACTGTGGATGGTTCAGCCTGACTATGGACTGAGCACTGTGGATGGTTAGCAGTCTCAGACAAAGCTCACCACTGTCGCCGAGGCTCCCAGTTCATTTAATGATGCAATCAATTTCACAATTACAGCACTTTCAGACGATGACCTTATTTCTGACACTCATTTGTTCCTCATTGCTTTTTATTGTCCAGCATCTGTTCAAAACTGCAAGACATCATTTCTGCCCAGTCCCAACAGGAAGCTGCTGTATGCTGAACTGCCCATCTTCAGGGATTTTTCTAGACAGTCATGAGATCCAGAACCAGACCATTCTGCTGGATACTATTATGTAGAAGTGATACACAGTAATGCACCTGTATGAATGGTACAGTCATTATGCCAAAGACAATGTGAAAGTGAGGTTTATGTAGTCATAATCACTTTGTGTACAGGGGTTATCAACACTTTTATATCACCTTGAGGAAGCATTTCTGTAATTATGTAAAAGCAGAGACATTAAGACATTACAATTTGAACACAATAAACATCTCTTGCTGGCATTCAGAAATGGGTGTGTACAATCATTGTCTTGAAACACATCATCTGGTTATAAAATATGAACTCTGACACACAAAGTCTGGGCTTGTACTAAAGAATACACAACAGCAGAAGGACAAAGGCAAGTTAGGTGAAGAAGACAAACCAACGGGAGAAGGATATGTCTCCACAACACTCGAGTCACAATGTGGGAGTTCATTTGTCTCCTGACATCTGACAGTGCTACATTGTTTATAGGTACAACACAAAGGCATAAGCAGTAACAACACAACGTGTGTAAGACAGGAGACTTACTGCCACCTGGTCTCTCAGCATCCAAAACGAAGCGTCCAGCATTTCTCCATCACACAGTGCTAAATCTGCAAGATTTTTTTAAGCTAAGGAGTTATAAAATTTAGCTCCTATAAATTACCAGCTTTTCCCCAACCTCTTTTTCGCTCATTCAGTTGTTCTTCAGTGACTGAGGTCGTTCATCGAACACTCTTTTAAATAAAAAGTATTGCAGCACCATTAAACGCCTATAGTAATGATATTAATTTGCCAAGACTGTGTCATTTTCACAGGAGAGCGACTAGCAGAAAACATTATGAAAATGTCCAAGAGGACTGGTAATTGAGTTGATTAGTGTGACCTTGGTTATGAAGGTGCTGTAATAGGGGACCCAGTGGTGCGTCCACTGAGTTATAACCCCTCTCCCCTGCATGGCGGAACGCGGCCACACCGCAATTTGTTGGGGGTGACTGTGAGCAGTGCCCCCCTGCTATGATAGAGTAATACTCTGTGGCTAGCCGAGCTTGTCTAGCTACTTAGCGCCTTCTCCCAGAGAGTAATGAGGGTGCAGGGACAGAGGCCCAGCTCTCAATAAAGGGTTATACACAGCCTGGTGCCACATTAACCAATTCCAAGCAGAAAAGCTTTGCATTTAGAGTAGATGGCGCACATAGGTGCTGAAATAAATGCTGGAAGTAATCCCCCCTTGGCAAAATTTCATTTAAATCCTTTTTCATGTACCCCTGCACACTGGCCTACCCCTACTCCTCTCAGCGCTCCGTTTGTTTATCCAAAATTATACCTCTGCTGCAGACACAAACAAACATTTAGTAATATTTATTCTCCATTTTATTACAGGCTCTTACATGGGCACTTCTGATGTCAACCTAGCATTCTCATGGTTTGTTTAATAGCGTTGTGAAAGGAAGAGTCCTTTTCAGTTTGAATTAGATGTTAAACAGAGACGGTCCTTCTGCATCACCCAGAAACGCTGGAGCATGTTACGCACAGCAGAAGGAGAGAATCCTGGTTAGAAACACTGTTTCCATAACCTCTGGTGAGTAAAAAATAAAAATACAACACAGCTGTGGCTCACAGAAGGACACACGGTGCCTTGGTGTTTCCTCATGATTACTCGCTGTGTCTGGGATGGACTAGTTCATTAACACCTGAAAAGGCACGCTGAGTATCCTGAGAAAGGGAAAAGACAGAAACCTAAGACTTCATTTGGCACATTCCTCACATGGGACCACTTCTGTGCTGCTGTTAGCACAAGCAGTGTAAACAGTGGACAGCTGAAAACCAAAGGAGAAGCTGGAACGAACAGTGCAATCTGTAAGTGTGAGAGCAGGTTTGTCTTCTGGCCTGACAAGAACAGGACAAAACATGCAATAAGCAGCATGAAACACTCAGCAAACAACCTGCAGTTAAACATGACTCTGTTTGATAGGTAAAAATGAGCTGTCCACATATCTCCGGAGACAGGTTAAAACTGGGTCTGTGATGAGGGCAGCGCCATGCAGGGGTGAAAAAAGGGGGTGGAACGTTGCATTCTGGGGCATTCATTAAACATCTGCGCACAGAGGGGGCTGCCACCGAAGTGTCATGTAGCCTTGTCTGACTTAGGGCTACTAATTGGCTACCTGTAGGGAAGGTCAAACAGGGAAACTCTCAAATTCCATTCTCAGTGCTCTCTCTTTTGTTAGACTGTGAGGTTAATACACATAAAATGTTGCAAAAACAGTGGCCTTTGTGCCTCCTCAGATTTCTTTGACTTGGTGGCAGAGAAAATGTTCCTCAGTGCTCAGGAATGATAGCATGCTTATGGGTTCGAGGCTGGCTCTGCACACCTGCACATATAACTGCTACGCATTGGACTCTGCATCCCTCCCACGTCTCGTGTCATGGCCTGAAAGGCAGCATGGGCACCATGGCCCATTGCATGGCAAGTAGGGGTCCAGACAGCAGTTTGTCCTCACCTGCTTTATCATGACCCGCTAAACCCTCTGACAGCTACTAGGAGGCACATAGAATAAATGAGTGCTGACAGTCTGAAATTTAATCGTGCTGCTGTCAGAAGACCCCATCCACACTAGTCAAATTCACATTTTAATAAGGATAAACTTTTCAGTATTTATACCTTAGAGATTGACCTTGGGTGTTGGGTGGACAGGTGAGTAGGTGATGTTCCCACTCCTGCCACAAGCCAGGAGACCCCCCACCCTGCATGTCCAAGGGAGCTGTGTGGAGGCTTCAGACCTTTCACTTTGCATACCTTTAAATGATCTTACCTTTCTAGAAGATGACCTGAGGGAAAGCCAGAAAATTCTGGAAGGGCTTTGAGGCACACTGTTGTAAAAGGAGCTATATAAAAATAAATTGAATGGCAACCCCACATGGGAATTAAGCTCTTAGAATTTTTATAATTTGGTGTAAAAGTTATTGAGAACTACATGACTTTTACACAGATCATGTTCTGTACAACATTCTGTATTTTTCACTTCCAGACATGTCTTCACCAGTCTCCTTATGAACAGACAGGTGTCGTGAGCTGCTAGTGAACGTTCTCACCCGGCCATTACCAGTGCTACTTACTGGACACTAACCTTCCTGCACACAGTAACACATCTAACTTGCTTGCCATCTCTCGCAGATGCTGTCCTCTCAGTTCCATTTCTAGGAAGTGCATTAACTACAAAGTGAAACATGCAGAACTGAATAAAGTTCCAGGCACCCTGAAAGCCCTGGGCAGAAAATCACTGGTTGAAGAAAATGGCACTCATGAGAGGACCTCACCCTGCGACATGCTCATCATGCTCCAGGAGGGAGGATCTGGGCCCGCTGCCATTCCACCTTACAAGGACCATAAACAGCCCACGGCCAGGCCAGCATGCTCATAGCCATTCTGAGCCCAGTGATGAACCTAATTAGTTACACTCTTGAATCCTCACAGCCCTTGGATATGTCCCATTAACCTCAGGTGTGCAGATTCATTAGGATGAGTTAGAAACCCCCCGCGGGGGTGGCTCACCCTGTGACAGCAGCCTCCTTCACCCGTGAGAAGAAGCGTCCCAGAACCGAGCATGGGCACTGTGAGACAATCAGACCTACATGAGGGGCGAATCTTCCAAAAGTGTGCTGTGACCTTGTGCTACCATCCTCCAGCAGATACGCATGCCCTTCACACAAGTGCACGACATTCAATGCTCTTGTAACTGGCTGCTCTCTGCACGGTTTGTTAGCTTCATGTAATTCATGGCTGAACTTTGCCGATCGCTCGATACGATCTCTGGCTCGGCACGGCTTCGCTGCTTTGTTTTAGTAAGGCTGAACTGAGCATGTCTTTATAGGAGAAACTGACAGGTTCTCAACAACAGAGCGACTTTCTCAACACTGGAGAAAATTGACAAAATTGTAAAGAAAATTGACCTTGGTACGCTGTTAAATGTTTCTTACTGAGCACTAAGAGATTACTCAAACCTACAGAAAAATTTTATTATTTGGGAAGTTAATGCAAATATGTTCTCATTAATCTGTATATCTGTATCTGTAATAACACTGAAGATACGATCAGCGAAGCACCTACAATTATTATAAGCAAACAACTCTGTGAAACAGTAAACCATTCTATGACTAAAAGATGGCAAAAATGATAGACAAAAAAAACACCATCTGTGCCACCTTTACGTCACAATCCTGTTGTATAAGCACAAATGTGTTTTTTGAAAAGGTTATGAAAGTAACACCTTCAGCTCAGTTGGACATACTCAAACAGATAACTGTGGGTGAAAAATATTTATAATCACAACAACACTGACACAACTGCTGTTCTGACTTTAGTGAAAATATATGTACATTTAAAAGTAGTCTTATTTCTTTGGTCTGATAGAAAATGGGAAGGGAGAATTCCATGGACAGAGGTCAGCCGATCTGACAGCAAAGTGACCCTCTGAAAAAGTCAAACCCCTGGTTTCAGACCTAGCTTACATCCCCAACAGTCTCCTGAGTCAGGCCTTGTAGGCATATCATTACATTAGCCCCTGCTTTTGACAGGCTATAGCATCAAGCACATTGGTTAGATGTCAAGAACAAACTGCTCAGTTTTGTGGGCGCTTCACATACAGCAGACGTACAAAGGAGGAAGTGGTACCCAGAGAGGTGGAGTCTGATCAAGAGGGAGAAAAAAACCAGCAACTGCCAAGCTGAGAGCCTGTCGTTCAGCCCTTTGCCTGACTGAGGGGCAAACTAGAAAGTGACACACCATTCATCTCGAACATAGTTACAGGAACATTTAGCTAATTAAATGATTAATAAATTTAACGCTGCTTAACAATTTCATCTGGCCGTGTTTGGAATCACGTGGTGTACTAGGCGAATGCACTGAATTAGATGAGGTGGGTGTTGAGGATTTTGCAGACTGCCCCTGATAATTGAGATTAGTCTATTACTGCTTTGACCTTTTTCCTCCTCTACATCCACCATTAGAAAGAAATTAAAAAATAATGCATTGATTGAGGAGAGTTTCTCTCCACATACAAGAGCAAAAATATATTCTTTCACTAAAAATACCTTGCATTATTAATTCTGTATGATATATGCAACACAGCTAGCACCATTCTTCTTTTTAATTTATACATCACATGTACTGTATGCATGCCATTGACTGCAGGGGGATTACCTTGTGAATCAAATTTCCTGAGCACTGTGGAAAAGGCATCTCAGCAGAGTCATGATAAAAAATGTAGTACATCTGAGGTGTGAGGGATGTTTCCCTGTCTGCATGCAGTCTCAGCCTAGCTCCACCCAATTTGCTAAAATGTAAAACCCAAATCCAACAGGAAAATGTGAGAATGATATATAAATATGCACACATGAATATAATAAATATCTATGTCTCAAGGACTGAAAAGGAGTTGGCTGCTTCGTTAGCTGGAAATTAGTGGAAATGACCTACTGAGACCTGTGTGTGCAAGTCAACACAGCTCTGGTTCCTATGGTACACAAGGAACAATGTCATTAGGGGGAGAGGGGTAGGTGGAGGGTAAGGCCTTACCCAGCATGCTCAGTTTAAAAAAAAGCAAGTAATAGCTCATGAAATATAAAAACGGCACAATAACAATCTAAAAGCCTGAAAACATTTGGTATCACATCACGATTTGTGACAGAAAATTCATGATATGAAAAAAGTTATGTGGAGCACTGACAAAATTGCAGTGACTAATTTAATCATCACTTCCTACACTGTTCAGTTGCTGCCAAGGAAGTGGTTTATAACTGAATTGAGGGACAATCTGTATCACAATGATAATAATAACAGAAGTCAAACATGGGCATCTTGTACAGCACAGAACAGACGTACACATGACCATACTGAAGCAGACAGAGGTCATGCTGTATACTGCACACTGTGTCAGAAACACAAATCTGAACCCCGTATGAAGCTACAACAAAATCTGGGATTTATTGATGTTACTGATAAACAGTGAAAAAGGATGGTGCCCAAACATGAACCCTCTTCATTCAAATCAGATATTTTTAAATTTGAGTTTTAAATTTTAGTTTATTAATAAACGCCATCCTTTATGGTGTGATTATTTCTGAACAGTGTCAAAAGTGAATTTAAGCATTGAATTTGGACAAATGAAATGACAAAGGGCTTTCCTATAAACCCCAGCCTCAGGTTCTTCTCATTTTTTGAGTCTGGCCATAACATCTCCATGCCTAGAAAGTTCTCCTTTTTTGCTAATCATGATGTAGCATGGATTACCCTTATCCCTCTCACACTGATGCCAAATGACAGTTGTCCAGTTGTTGTAGACCAGATTGTCTTTAGTCCCTTTCATCTACTGACTTCAAGAGGCATTAAAGCATTTTTAGAAACATAATGAATAACAGTACTTACACTAACCATGCAGAGAAAAACACGAGACTTTAAGACAAATAGGCTTGCTCCAAGAAGGGGGGGATGTGAAGCGATCCAGTGCTCATTATCAGTATATCCATAACATGACAGGCTGTCAAACACAGCACGATGACAGGATGCAGAGTGGAGGACCAACTAGACCGTTGGTGAACTCCTCAGGAAAGGCCAGAGGAGGCAGTTACAACAGTGTTCCGGAGGAGGCGCCTGGGCCCACTGAAACAAACAGCATCAACCTGGTAATAATCTCCTATTGAGCTGTTCCTTAAATTGCTTGGCCTTCGGCGCTAAACTCTGCAAATTACTTGACCCTCTATCAGTTTACAAAGCAGTGGAAGCCCTTGAATTAAGCACCTATTTAAATGCCTTGCAGTTGTGTGTCTGCTGTAATGCCTGAGGGTGTTGGCCGTTTTCAGAGGGTGGGATACATTTCAGTTGAGCCTCATTACAGAGAACAGTTCCTAAAAGGCTCCCAATAAGGAGGTTCTTAAGAGAAGGGTTCTGTGTACACTGACATACACAGCACACTGTGGCAGCATTGTGGTGGTGGGGAGGGGGGGTAAATAAGATTTCTAAGTGGGTTCATGTCTTAATGCCCGTATGGCTCGCACCGCAGAGCTGTCGGCACGGCCCTGGAACCCCATTAGCCGTGGCAGTAATGCTGCTCTGCGGTGGCCCCAGGCACAGCCTGACCTCTCTGTTCTCCAGCCTTCACACATTACTATTAATGGGCAACCAGGAACAGGGTCACCACATTTAACACTGAGGTGCACTGAGAGGACCCACGGTGACAAGGAGAAGGGGGTGGCAGGAGGTCCCTGCAATGTTCAGCATGCGTGCATAAAGACAGGGTTCACAGACAGATTAGGAGACAGAAACATATCTGTAGTTATAGTCTCCAAAAATATTTAATCCCTTAAACAATTAGTTCATTATTTCAGATTTTTTTTAGAAACCCATCAGGCTAAAAGCAGTGATTTAGCAGCCCTCCATTCATTACCCAACAGCTTATCCTGTACAGGGTCATGAGTGGCCTGGGGCCCATCCCAGGCACTCTAGGATGCAAGGCAGGGGACACCCTGGACAGCACAGGGAACCATCTCATTTACCATTTTTTCTGTAACTCGTACATTGAAATTCTATTTAACAAAACAGTACAAAAAAACAAGCCAAACAGCTGCTAAACTTTTAAGAAATACCGTCACAGACAGAGGGGCAATCACGTACAGAGCCAATGTATTTGGTATTTTAACAATTAAAAACATCTAAAGTTTTATGTCCAGAATAGCGGAGAGTTAAACATGAAATTATTACTTCTTGAAATCCCAGTGTACTGTGTATCAGATATGGTGTTTCTCTTGGTAAATTAACCACGATTAACATTTTCATTTAAAGGAAATTTTAATCTCTTACTGATAAAGGCAAGTCAAACAACAACATTCCAGGATGCTCATACGGAAAACATCATGAGGCAGGTCAGACAGGGAGTCAGTGAAGCTCCACCTGTTACCAAACGCTGTTAACCCGCCTCCTCTACTGACTATTGGAACACCTGCTGCTCCCCCTAATCAAGTCTGCTCTCCAGCACAAGCGAGAAGGTACAAGGAAGGACCTTAAATAATGCATCATTAAGCAATTCAAATATCAATTAAATTAGTCCTCTTCATATTTGTGTGTGTGTGCAGATAACTCAAAATGCTGACAGAAATAAACTTGGTTTTCACTCTGCACTCAAACAGCCACAACACCATGGCTTCCAAACACATGCAAGCTGCTGTCTCCATGTTGTGCAGTACTGTTTTAGTGTTACTAATGATGAGGAGTTAAAGTGTGTGTGTGTGTGTGTGTGTGTGTGTGTGTAATTTTACGTGAAATGACAAAGGGAGGTTTTAATCACTGCTTCTCAAAAGAGACCAGAAAGCAAGAGTTTTCAGTTGTATGTTAACATTAAATGAAGCTGTATATGCTGTTTCCTTAGGGTTGATAAAATGGCAACATATTCTGCAAATAACGAATGTCACTGAAGTAACATTCAGAATTCAGTGGTAAACCGAATAGCATGGACACAGCATGGACACAGAAGGATAGAGCAGCTCACAACATGGACACAGCAGGACAAAGCATGGACACCGAAGGACACAACATGGAAAAAGCTAGGACACAGTATGGACATAGCACTGACGTATCAGGACACACACTTAATTTGTACTTATTTAAACTTATTAGTATGTGAGTTCCAGCCACAAACCATGTGTGCAGCCTTCATGATGATGTGAATGTGTGCATGCAGAAGAACAAACACTATGTATGCTTTTGTCTTAAAGTTGTAGAAAAAGCCATGAAGGATATGCTCACAACCACCATTTGTTTTTCAATATGGGCCTTGAGGGTCAGGTCTTACATAAATAAGTCATTCTTGTCTCCTTGAAATGACTTGTGGCATATTTAAAGCCTTTACGAAAAGAGAAAGAGTTTTTTGAACAGAAGACAGCAGCACAGGAAACTGCACAGAGGAAATGGTTGAGCAGTTTGTGGTGATTTTGGTGGGAAACTTGCAATTGCATGCATCTCAGAAAATATTTGAAAAACAGAAGGCAACAAATTGCTAAAAAAAAAAAACAAACACTCTTCTCAATTCTATATTTCTAAAAATGGGAGTGACATGGTTTAGACCCTGAAGTTTATCTGGGGTAAAGAGAGTTTATAAAAAGTTTGTATTTCAGAACCGGTCTTGCCAAACCAAATTTCAACAAATCAGACTCGTGTCTCACAGGCCCTGCCACTCATTCATGACTGAAGAAGGCGTCTTCTGAAGCCTTAAGGTCTGCAGCCAAAACATATTCTGACGTCACACACGTGTTGATACACATGCACAGACACACATATCTCTGGACATGGAACACGCACTCTTGGCTAGGGAAAGCAGACACAAAGTTGCCTTAAGTGAACCTTTGCTGGTTGTGACCTTCTCTCTGCTTCCACTTTTTCTTGAAAAGGCCAAGGGTTATCTCTGCTAGTAAGAGATGTACATAACATAACACTCCAAAGATTTCTTGAAAAATTGTAATTCATTTTAAAATAAAATGAGCAGTAACTATGCTGACATTTTCCATCTCTACCCCATGTTGTCGTGAGTGTATTAATCACCCACCTGTAAAGCGCAGGTAAGCTCACTGTACCCCTGTGGCCTAACTGAGTTTGTGCTGTCAAACACAGCTTTGCCAAAATGTCTGCCAGCCAGTGACCTCTGACCTCCAACTCGAGCACTGCCTTACGATTAACGAGTCCAGGATTTTTCAGTGCGATGTCAACGTACAAGTGCTTTAGTGAAATATACAAAATAAGAGCAAAATAAGTTTACAGATCAATGTTGCGATATGAACTGAGCTAATGAGAATGAAACGGCAAAAGCAAAGCTAATGATTTTGAGTATCTGTTTGAAGGATACACAGTACAAGCACCAGCTTGTCCATTTCTTTTTCAGTTCTGCACTTTGTGGTATTATAAATAATAGCTGTGTTTGTGTGTGTGTGTGTGTGTATTTGTGTGTGTGTTTGTGTGTGTGTGTGTGTGTGTGTGTGTGTGCCCTGTCGTGAGTTGGCGCCCTGCCCAGGGTGTCCCCTGCCCTGTGACCTGTGCCTCCTGGGATGGGCTCCTGG
>JABJVR010000007.1:860965-906175 GCA_025773905.1 Chitala chitala | reverse complement strand
TGTGCCTTTTCTTGTGTGTTTGGGGGTGGGTTGGGGGGTGGGGGTGGGTTGGTGTGTGGGGGGGGGGGGGGGGGGGGGAGTGGCACTGTTGGTCACTAGTTGGGCAGTTACAAAGTACAGAATATTTGCCATGAGCAAGGCCACGTCTTTCCATTTAACACTGAGCTATTTATTCTTCCAGGCTTCTTAAACAACAGGAGCCAGGGGTTGCTGAGCTGGGATGCTGTGCTATCAGCCTGGCATTCTGGGAGCTGTCACAGCTGAGCTCATCCCTCTGCTGGGGGAAATGAAGGCCAAACTCATCAACCCACTCGGCCAGAGGGCAGGGCTGTCTGGAGGACGACTGCCAGTCTCGCCAGACCTCCTCAGAGGGAAAGGTCAGAGGATGTCTTTCTTCCTCACATTAAGAAGCACAGTGTAGGGTCCAACATGGACAGTGACCTCCCTTTAGGTTCCCAACCTCCACTAAACCACTCCATCCCTGTCCAGAGCAGTGGATAGGTTGTTACCTGAGGCCCATGCTTGATGCTGTTTACACCATTTTAGCCACCGGACTTGATATGACACTGAAATGTCCATATTTAATTGTGATAATATCAAAACATTGAACGTACTCTCTAAAATTCACAAAATAATGAATACCTTTACCATGACTGCAAACAACTACATGCTATAATTATTGCTGCCATTTGACAGTAACACATGCCTGCCCTTTAAAGCCTATACACATCTCAGCAGCACAGGAGCCTTCTTTCAAACTGTGCAGAACTGCCTCTCAGATCAGCTAAGACTTGACAAACCTTGTGGACTCTATTTTTTGAATGTTGCAGAGGACCAAAATGAAACCTTCTTTTCATTACAGTATGGTAGTGAACTCACATTAACTGCACTGAGGGTGTTTCAAGCTGCCACACTCTGATCCTCTGAGCTAAATCCTGAAAATCAGCTTGGTGAACATATGAAGAAGAGGGAGTTGACAGTGGGCTGCTGCCTGAACATTGTTCTGTGGCCCTCCTGAGCACACGGTGTCCAACACACGTGTACACGCGCGAGCTGCACAGGTGAGCTGGAATATGAGGTGTGAGAAGACAACAAGACGGCTGTTTATTCTGCTGTTTGTTCTGCTGTTCATGATGGTTTGACACTGACAGTTACACAGCTGTACAACCCAAGGTCAGAGTGAAACACAGAAAAACCAAAACATTTCTTCAAGTCCAAGGTAAGAGTGTGAGAAAATTGCCAAGAACATCCCTTTGCCCAAGACAGCTGATTAGCAGGAAGCCCAGCTTCCCAATACAATATATTTAAAATCTTCAGAGGCCTCTTTCTATAAATTTGCATAACATGGATATATACTTAGGTGCCTGTCATTATTTCATGTAATTATCTCCAAAATTAAATATATTAAACAAGCAGAAACATGTAGTGCTCATACTGAAAACATAAAGAAAGGTACATCAAACTTAGGGAAGCGCATGTTAAGTGAATCCAGACATCACACAAGCAGCTTGCTGTCCTGTCCACAGAGCTCTGTGAGCCCAGGCCTCCTATAACTTGTAGGTAAACTGACAGAGACTGACTGACTCTGACCGACAAGACACAGAGCTAAGAACATTATGTATTTTCAAGCAACAGAAAGATAAGCGTAAAAAGTCAAGAAACAGACACATCGGGGCAAATTTTGATCTGTTTTGTTAGATTGAACTTGATCACTGAATTTATCTAGCAGAATCTATCTGAGAATCAGTCTGCTGACTGAGCATTATTTTTAAAGATGATTTTAGCACTTTATTAACAAAAACATTACACACCCTGAACATTTTTATTTTATGCAAGCTCAAATTCAAACCTTATTTTACTTTGTGCTCAACCAGATCTTCTTTTGTAATGCCATTAAAAAAAAAAAGAAAACGCAAACATAAAAAGGTTCTTTTTTTTTTCCAAAATAACAATGCAAAACAACTACTGTTGTTACTCTAACATTTGTGAAACAAGACTTTGTTCTGCCACTTGAAAGTGTACCACATACTTGGACAGAATAAATTGGATGTGTTGGGTCATTAAAAAAGGATTCAGTCAACATCTGAAATCCTCAACAGAGATGCCTATGTAACGATGCGAGCACAATGTATTTTTACTGTGAGAGTGTGGTACACAAAGATGACTACAAACCACACTACAGCTGTAAAGTGAAACACACACAGAATAGGCCCGTGAAAATGCAGACAATAAACACAAGTCACATCATAAACGACAGAGTGCGTGACCAGCTGACGGTCAAGGAGGACAGAGCAGAGACGTAACAGCTCTCCTCATTTCCAACAGCACACAGCCAAGGCAGGTCCTCAAAAGAAAGCTTATCTTGTGTCTACGTGAAACGCCTGGAAACAAACCTCTTCCCGTCCATAAAATTGTTTAGTTTTGACCCGTATGCCCCCCACCTTCCTCTGTGTCCCGTGTGACCCTGCCTGCTGATCACAGGGTCAAACTCAAGTCATTTCTCTCACTCAGAGGGTTCCACACAGGAGCAGAAGCAGAAGCAGTCACGTTTAACACATGCGCGGAGTACTCATTAAAGCGCGGTAAGCTCTGATTTAACTCATGTATTGAACAAAACTGGATCTAATAAAGACCCATATTTTAACAAAAATGCCTTGCACTCCCTTTGCATCCATTTATGCCTATTTTGTAAAAATGTAAGTGACAAGCATCTTAAAAAATATATCAAATGTTTATTATTGATGTGGCACAAAAAATGACTCAGAGTAATCTAAGGGCTCGTGGTTTCCATTTTTCTCACATTGCATACATAGTACAGCATATTTACATAATTAAAGATAAAATCTTTACAACGGGTTGACATGCAATCCAGTGTGTACCTCAGCTTGAACCCTGTCCTGGCTGGGATGAGCTACAGGGTCTTGTCTGAAGCTGCACACAAAAAACAGCTGGAAAATGTATGAAGGGAACGAAAAAAAAGACAGTTTAACAAAATGAACTATTCATGAAATACAGAGTGAATATACAATATAGTTCTGTATGCAGAAAACAAACTTAGTCCACCTTTCGCTTTAGAACCTGCCAGTAACACAGCAAAGCAGCATATCGACAGTGAATATAATACAACCTGTTCTGATTTAGCGTGTTTCCATTCATAAGCAGGACAGTTCTGGCCCGCAACACGATGTGTTGCTGAGTATGGCCTGCATGATCACCTGTTAGGCACGGATCACAGTGTAGCAGCTGCCCCCAGCCACCATGTGGGCGAAGAAGAGAGGACAGGGCGAGCCTGTGAGCGGACTGCTGCTTCGGCTCCCCGGACGCCTCTCCGGCTGCACAATGAGGTGTGACACATTCAGCACAGAAGCTAATGGGCCGTGCAGTTGTTAGTGCAGCTCCCCGGGCCACTGGAGCTGGGCCTGGACCTGTCAGGTGCTCAGGACTGTCAATAAGGCAAGAGCTTTGTGCCAAGCACCCAGCATCTCACAGCAAGCTTATGGTTCACAGCTTGTAAAAAAGACTGGCTGGAGTAGGAGTTAGCAGCAGCATCAGTATACTGCTTGGGGAGTGCAGACTGAGAACCTGGGCTGTGGCAGGACAGCAAAGTCCACTATGTGGCAGAATGGTGCTGGACTCACACAAGCCAAGTGGCCCAGTGTACTGAGTCAAGCAGTGCTGGCAACACAGCTCTGTGACATGAAGTGATACCTGACATGTTTGTCTTGGGACGACTTTGAGAGTGTGCTGACATGGAGCAGTGTGCAGTTCAGAGACACAGTGAGATTCAGTGAGGACCTGCTGTGGTTCAGAGGCCAGTGCTAGGAGTGGTACTGAGAGCATGCTGAACCCCACACAGCAGGGCTGTAAACATCACCAAACCTGTGCAGCACTTACTTTGAATTTACATAATCTTCATGTCAGCCATTTCTCCTTAAATTTGCAGTCTTACTTTGTGGTGGCTACCATGTGCATAGGACTAGATAACATTCATATGTGTTAATGAACAGCATTTTATTTTATTACATCCAGTAATTCTTTTAGGAATTGTAAATATAACAGTCTGTTAAACAGCTGATATAGCAGATCAGAAGGTACCACTGTTCTATCACACCTACAGGGTCCTGGGTTTGAATGCAGCACTTGGCACTTTCTATGAATGTAGGTACTTTGCATGTTGTCTGTGTGCATGTGTGCATGTGTGGATTTTCCCCAGGCACTCTGGCTTCCTGCTGCAGTCCAAAGGCATGCAGCTGACATGAACTAGAAACTCTAAATTACTCTTAGAGTGAGCTTGCATGTATGTGAGGGCCCTGCTAAGGGTGGCCACCCTGTCTACTACTGCTACTAACTACTAAACCTGCTACAGAAGTCACAGCTCCATTGTCGTGATTTAAAATGCTGTGAAGCTTACCACATTAAAGAAGTGACATACCATGTAGTGCAAAACAAGGCCAGCAATCCCATGTGAACAAACAGGCAGTAAAGCTGGTATGCACATGTAGCTATTGTGTTATAAAAATTACTTTTCGCAAAGCTTGGTCCATCGCTGCTGATTAGCTTGACCTCAGCCGATCAACATGTCCACCTGGACAGAGCCGTTTTCTGTGTTCTTACTGTACATGTGGAAAGCCAAAGTGAGGACAGGTTTACACACTGCAGCCTGCCAGCCACACAATCAGGACCTTCTTCTGCGAGCAAGAGGCCCTCGATCAAACATAAGCGACAACAAGTGTGCCATTAAAGTATGTTGACAATTTTCACAGCCAAATGCAAAATACATTGGCGTGTGTGTGTGTGTGTGTGTGCGTGTGTGTGCGTGTGTGCATGAGGAGGGGATGCTGCAAACTTTACAGAAGTGAATGAGATTCTGAGACGAAGGATAACAATAAACGGGCAACACATTCCCAGGGTCTCTCTCAGGGGCCCTTCTGCAGCTGCTACAGGAAAGAGTGAGGGACGGGACAGGGCGGTGTGTGGTGTCTAGGCCTGGGAGGACCTCTCTCAGTGTCTCACGGCAGTGCTGTGACTGTGGGGACAGTACAGGAGCCATTCTGACAGAAGACATGCTTAGCCTCTTCCCAGCACTGTCTGGGAGCTGTTTTTGGCCCCAGCACTGGTTAACTGCAAAAAAACAAACACACCCCTCTACACTGACACAAACAAGCAAGCATTTCATAGAATGTGCACATTAAAACTTGCACAAAAATGTAGGTTTAGTAAGGCAAAAAAGAGAACAGAATTATAATTAGGACACAACTCCAGTAAACTGTTTATCTTTGTGGTAACAAGAAAAACAGACAAATCTTTTTTTGTATTCCTTAATCTTTATGGTTAAGGCAGTTAGAAACCACTGCCTCCCTCACAATCTACACCCGTTTGATTTATTTACTTCTTGCGGAGGTTAATCTTCATGTTCTTGGACTGTGAATTAAAGAATACATTTGTCAACTACAGCAATGAAAATTCCACACACACATCTGTTTACGGTCGTTAAAAACAGAACAATAGTGCACAGAACACTTAGGGATGAGAGCTAAGAAGGCAATAATCACACCAAGGCTGCAGAGGCAGTTCTGTGAGTCTGCACACACAGTGAGCAGACAGCATGTAGGCACACTTCGGTATGCTGAGCTGTTTAACACGAGCTGAAAATAACCAATCAATGGCGCTGGCTGCACGGTGTGTCACTCCCGCTGTCTGGGTAGGCAACTGACAACACTAACACGAACACAGAAACACAGCTCGCATTAACTGCTCTTACACAGATGCAGACTTGCGTTGGCAAATGTCCAACTCCTCTTATTTAGTTATTAGTCTTTAACATTAGGTCTCAGAATTTAAGAACGCTACGCTGTCTGACAGCGTGTATAATTACTATGATTGCATGTAATTTGATTAACCTTAGGACAGCTAAGTGCTCTCGCCTGGCATCTCCCCATGGGCTAAATCACAACAGGACTCTCCTCTCTTCTCCTCCATTTGCTGATGCTTAGAAGCTGTGCTGTGCACACACCATGCTTTCAGCAGCCTGGAGTGAGGGGGCAGGCTCTTCAGGGTCAATAGTATAACAGCGCTGTGTGTGTGTGTGTGTGTGTGTGTGTGTGTGTGTGTGTGAGTGAATGAGCAAATGAGTGAAAGAAAGACAAAGACAGTGTGTGGACATGTCTGGGTAGGAAGGCTCATCCCTGAGGAAGACCCTAAAATGGTGATCTAAATGCTTGTCCAGCCCTCCCCCACCCCTTGATTATTCTAATTGCAGTAGGGCTCCTGCCAAGGCGGACCTACCCCCACGCCCCTGGCGTCGGTCTGCAAGTCAGTCAGCCAGGAGGCAGCAGCGGGGTGTAGATGAATCTGTCAGCAGAGGCTGGTGTTATAAGGAAACTGTCAACAGCTTTGTACATGGGAGGGCTACAGGCTGATGAGGGAGGGGGGCAGGCACCATGACAGGATAGGCCCCACTCTTCATAATACAACTACCAGGGTCCATAATGCCCAAGAAGATGCTATCTGATTCGTTAGTGTCGGCTCCTGCTACAACAGCTTCTGTACTCCCATATTAAAGCTTCTATAAAGGAAACAGCTGGGAATGGGGCAATGAGAATGAGCACTTTTTGTTGTCACTGACATTCAACAGGCTCAGCTTTCAGTCCCTCTGAACTTTATATATACGTACACACCAGCACATGTAGATCATGGTAAAAATGAGCTCATTGCTCAAAAATAAAAACAGAAGTGCTAGTAGCTTGGTTTCAGGTCTCAAAAGCATCATTCTGCAAGTAGCTCCTATATTACCATTTACTTGTATGATTCAAAAGTTCTAACCTTATATTCTTCAGTATTGTACGTGTAAAAAGCGTACAAAACAGATGAGGTGAAACAGCAAGAGAAGTCTACACAGGCGAGTCTCTGTCTGACCACCGAAAAACAAACCTCAACTAACTGTTACAGGCCTGGTACGGCAGAACATAAAACATGGGTTACCTTGTCAAATACATGAGAAAGTAGACTCTTAAGGCATGGACACACAAAACATACAAGCAAAATAAAACCAAAAGTCTATCTTCAGAAATCTCTGAAGCTCTGCAGGACCTGAGAAGCCAGACTGAAAATGGTCTAAGAATGTGAAACAGCCCAGTTTTCCCCTCTTCATCACAATGAGCGTATCATGGGACCTCACTTTGGCAGTCTGATGTTAAACCTCCACACTGCCACGCAATGGTGTATTGTGTGTTTAAGCCTTTTGAAGTTCATAGCTGTTGGAAGATGTAGTAAACACCATTCTCAAACCTGCTACAGATTAACCCTTTCCTGACACACACCCAGACACCTCTGTTCCCAGGTATTGTAACACATTAAAGTATCTAGTCACTGTATAATCTTATTACAATAGTCTGTACTACATGCCATGGTGCTAAATTTTGAATCCCAGTAACACTCATTAACCTTCCATGTACTTGGGTTTTAAGAAAAGAAACAGGTTTGGTGACCATAATAACAAAAAAGGCAGAATGTTTCATCTGGTTTATGACCTCTCTTAGATGTGGCTCGCTGTTATCGTAACCTACTGTAAGCAGCTTCTTTCAATGTTTTAAACTGAAAGCGGGTAACGGATTTTTAAAAATAGCAAATTTGTCAAGATGAGATTGCAGTATGACAACAACTGAATGAAAAGACCCCTGGGCCCTTGTATTTACAAACATGATAATGACAACAGAAAGCATGAGAGGAAGTCAGGTTAAATCACCCACAGATTGCTGTTTGACTAGATACAGTAACATATTCACATCTCAGCACAGAGAACCATCTCCCTACACATAGATGGTATGCAGAACTGGACAGCCCTGCAGCCCTCTACAAAGCGCACTTCCCTGTGCAACTACATGCAGACCGCTTGAGTCTACTCCCAGCAGTCCTCCCAGATGAGCCCTGTGAGAGCAGGTGAAGGATCATGAAAGAGGGCAATAAGGAGCAGACATTTTTAACAGAGACAGCCAAGGCAGAGAGTCACAGCACAAGAGTCAGCACCTGATCACCCCCACGCTACACCCAGTTTCTGCCCCACGTGCGGAACCACTAATCTGTGTGGTACCAACATTCACATAGCCCTGTGGTCACACACACACGTATTAATTATTAAACACTGGTGAGAATTCCAGTAACAAACTTCATTTGTGATCAAACTTCAAAGAAGTGTGCACTATTCATAGCTCTGAACGAAACCACCATTTTCCATGCTACCACCGCAGTTCTCTCCATCTCCACTCGTCCTTCCTCTGTGAGTTTCACACCCCTTCTCTCCGGGCGTTCATCTCTCACCACTTCCTGCCCCCCCCCCTTGAAACTTTCTCCACAGAGCACCCCAGGGCCTTCATCACAATAAAATACAAATTCAAAGTCTAGTGCTTACAATGAAAAACGATCCACCACAAGCTTAAAATCAACTGCCACACAGAATGCGACAGGACCTACACCTCTGTCTGTATAAATACATTACAGAAAAATGGCAAACGGAACACCTGTTAACAAAGCCCTCACTCTACATGAGGAATTACTTCCATATATCAAAGAGAGTGCATTTTATTTTACAACTGCAATGGGAACAAACCAATTTTAGATGACACAAACGCAAATAAAACAAATTTTTTATACCAAAAACTCTTCTGAAATAGCTTTATTTTCAGGTCTACAAATAACGGTAAAATGCAAAAAGAAAACATCTGTTGAGAAAATGAAAAGCTGTAAAAAGAGCCAGTAAAAAGTCTGAAAGTAAGATATTTAAATAACTAAATAACAAGATGTGAGAAAGTGTGAGAAACATACTTTAAAGTGGTCATAGAACTCCTGTTTTCACTGTGTATGGGTGAAAGCACATTATGGTTAGTGAGATGTAAGAACATAAACAGAGGAGGTAAGCATGAGGACCCCCACCATGCACCTCATCTTCTGTGAGTGTGTGACTCAGAACCTTTCCTCGTGGTTTACCGAAATCCCACCAACATGTTCTACTGTGTTCGCAGATGTCAGCTCTGATATCAAGATAGTAGCTATGAACCAATGCTATTCAGAACTACACCCTGTTCAAGAGTTGTTACATTTAAGTTAATATGAGGCCCCGTGGCTGTGGGAAAAGTGTGTACACATTCATGGACACACACATGCGTGCACGCACACGCACACACACACACACACACACACACACACACACACATTCTAAAGAGCAGCTTCTTCACAGGACATAGCAACAGTCACAGTTTGGTCTGTTCACTTAAACACACAGGAGGGCACATTCTCAAGTGCTGGTTCCACATGGGGGAGAGCAGAAGTCTTGCACTTAGGCCTTTTCACAGGCTTTACAAGGTTGGCAGGGATGCTAAATCACAGGCTTAATAGACAGATGAACAGAGCTGGGGAATACAGTGGGTAAAGCACAGACTTCATTCTATTAGGAATACAAAAACGGTTAGTGAAGGTCTAAATTTGCAGCTCTCCTGCAGAGTCAAGGACATGTGAAGAAACACTAATGTTTGTGACTGTGACAGCCATGCCTTAGCATCAGAGCCTGACCAGTGAGGGAGGGCCACATGTTTGGTGAACCTGCACTGAGCGCTGTCCTCTGTCAGCTCCCAAAGGCTCAAGCTCTGGCGCAGAACCAGCAGGCCTGGATCTATTGATCAGACAACAGTATGTCTTGCAGGCTGCTTGGACAGACAAATGTAACTCAATTACAGCTTATACTGTCTCCCTAGATCACTTTTTTCTCTTGTTCTGTGTCTGTTCAGGGTATGTCCTGGGCCATACTGGACCAGAAAATTAGTGTACAGTGCTGTCTCCTGCCATAACTGCACGAGGTCTTCCTGTCCTTAGGTGTGTTGCAGAGCAGAACATGTTGAAGATGACAAGTACATGCACAGAGGGAGACATTCTCAGTTCACAGTCTATGATGCATAGCTCACACAGCCTGTACACAGCCTGATGAGGACCAGTACACAGCTTACACAAACTGATGAGGACCACTACACAGCCTGTACAGTCGGATCAGAACTAGTACACAGCCTACAGAGTTTGATGAGGACCAGTACACAGCCTACACAAACTGACGAGGACCAGTACATAGCCTACACAAACTGACGAGGACCAGTACGTAGCCTACACAAACTGACGAGGACCAGTACACAGTCTACACAGTTGAATGAGGACCAGTACACAGCCTACACAGCCTGACGAGGACCAGTACACAGCTTACACAGCTTGACGAGGAGCAGTACACAGCCTACACACACTGACGAGGACCAGTACACAGTATACACAGTTGAACGAGGACCAGTACACAGCCTACACAGCCTGATGAGGACCAGCACACAGCCTACACAGCCTACACAGCCTGATGAGGACCAGTACACAGCTTACAGAGCCTGATGAGGACCAGTACATAGCCTACACAGCCTGATGAGGACCAGTACACAGCCTACACAGCCTACACAGTCTGATGAGGACCAGTACACAGCCAACGCAGCCTGACGAGGACCAGTATACAGCTTACACAGCCTGATGAGGACCAGTACACAGCTTACACAGCCTGATGAGGACCAGTACACAGCTTACACAGCCTGATGAGAACCAGTACACAGCCTACACAGCCTGACGAGGACCAGTACACAGCCTACACAGCCTGACGAGGACCAGTACACAGCCTACAATGCCTGACTAGGACCAGTACACACCCTGACAAGAACCAGGACACAGCCTAAACAGTCTGATGAAAACCAGTACACAGCCTACACAGCTTGATGAGGACCAGTACACAGCGTACATAGCCTGATGAGGACCAGTACACAGCCTACACAGCCTACACAGCTTGATGAGGACCAGTACACAGCCTGACAAGAACCAGGACACAGCCTACACAGTCTAATGAGGACCAGTACACAGTCTACACAGCCAGACGAAGACCAATACACATGCCTCTTGTCCAAACAGATTACTTGGTCAAACTAACTGCTGCTTAAAGTACTTTATCCATTAGTGTTTAAGTATTTATTTTGCACCTTAACTCAGATCTGAAATTTCTCATTATATAATCAGAAAATCACACCTCTCTGAGCGCACTTTCTCAGTAGAGTTCTGTAATTCCCAGTCCGCACTTGCACCACTTATATGCGGAATTCCCCAGGGATCTATCCTTGGACCTCTACTGTTCTCATTATATTTGCTGCCATTAGGTGCTGTTATTAGGAAATTTGGTTTGTCTTTCCACTGCTACACAGATGACATCCAAATTTATCTTCCACTAAAGAAACAAGATTCCAATTGTCTTTTTATTTTAACGAACTACTTGACCAAAGTGAAGGCATGGATGGCCTCAAAAATTTTAAGTTTCAATGAAAATAAAATGGAGGTGTTAGTTTTTCATTCAACTGGGACTAAGGGTGGCCAAACTTATGACCTATCTACATTAGACACCTACATGGAACCTACAGTTAGGGACCTGAGTTTCATTTTGGACGATGGGCTGAGGTTTCATAAACAGATCGATTCAGTTGTTAGGCTTAGCTTTTTTCAATTGAGACGTCCTTCCGGATTAGTTATTTCTTGGGTAAGAAGGACCTGGAAAAGGTCATCCATACCTTGATTACTTGTAGAATTGATTATTGCAATGCTTTGTATGTCTGAGTACCCCAACCATCACTGGCAAGACTGCAATTGGTACAGAATGCAGCAGCACGTTTCTTATCAAAGACACGCAAGCGTCAGCATATCACCCCTGTCCTGCAGTGCCTTAATTGGTTACCAGTTCAGTTCAGAATTTAATTTAAGATTTTACTGATGAACTTTAAAGCCCTTCACAATAAAGCACCTTGCTATATTTCCAATCTGTTAGAAGTGTATAAACCAACACGTTCACTTTGGTCAAGTAAACAATTTCTGTTGGCAGTCCCGAAAACCATGTTGAAAAGCAGAGGTGAACACTGTTGCACCAAAACTGTGGAATGGGTTGCCACTCTACATCAAACAAGCTCCTTCATTACCTTGTTTTAAAACACATTTGAAGACATTTTTATTTTCTCAGGCTTTTAATGTTCCTATTGAACAGTGAGATGGTGTGTTATAGACATACCTGAGTGTAAATGATCCTATAGACCTGTCTTTGTTACTGTTGGAATCTTGTTTCATGTGTTTTTTACTTTAATGTTATCTTATTTAGGCTATTTTGTTTTAATTTCCTTATTGTTTTCATAAATTTGTATTTGTAAAGCACTTTGGACAACAGCGTTGTAGTTAAAAGTGCTATACAAATAAATTGACCTTGACCTTGAGAAAAACCACCATTTTTAAAACAATACACTTTTAAAACAAAAACAATATTATGGTTTAAACAAGATTTTTAAAAATAGCCAAATATGTACAGTCTGATAACTCATAATTGCTTTACGCACATAAATTTAAAAACTGGAAAAAAATTAAGACAAATTTGACAACCTTTTGATAATATTGTTGCATAACAGCATAATCAAAAGTTCTACACCATTATGGAAGATTCACCACCAGTGACAGAGCAGCGTACCCTGGCTCTAAAACTCCTTGTTTACAGGTCACATGACTATTATGTAAAAATAAAGAAGAGAGGACTACATCAGCCATGCAAGTCTACACTTGAAGAAAACATTTTGAGTGTGGGTATTTCACTCTAGAGTGTCTCACACTTAACATCAGATTAAAGTTCCACCTCTACGCTCAGCACATCTGATCTGATAAACATGTGCTACCTTAAAGGGGCCGCTCACACACGCGTGCCACGCATACACACACAAGAGGGGAAAGGCAAAGCAGCCAGTACACATATGGTTTATGTATTCACACACCTCAACTTTCATCACTAAGAAATAAATAAAAATAAGAGACAAAAAAGTCACGTGCACGTTTACACAGAGATGAGCCCAGAACTGAGCTGTCAAACACTAAACACTGCTCTGTATAACTGTGTGCAAGAAGGCAACTGATCATTAAAATAAATGAAGACACAGCCAAAGTGGTGTGCAACAGTAAACAGATCTGTAAAGTGCATGAAATCAGCCATGCAGATGGCTGTTGAACTCTGAGAAAATGAGTGGCCCCCACATCCTGCCAAAGTGGCTTCAATTGCCTTCATTCCTCAAAATCGTATTAAAAGTACTTTTCATTATGCTCTGGGGAGATATACCACTTAAAAATCCCACCATTATAATGTTTCACACAGCAAACAGCTTGCACATTTTTATGTGGATATAATTACTTGATTCTGTCATGCGAATGAGATGGAGGCATGTAATCCCGTGGCAGGGGGGCGTCTAATTTTTTACACATAGAGAAATATTGAGAAAACAACTACTTCAACTGGCTGTCCAAAGAATGTCCTTTATAACTGCACTCCACCGTGTCACTCACATGCAGATCAGTTCAAAGTTCCTCATGGCATGTAAGAATGTCGGGTATAACGGAAGGGGTGGGAGAAGGTTGGCAAAAAGGCACCATGGATTCATACATAACCAAACACAGAAGGCAAACTCAGAACAAATGAGCATTCAGAGCTGTTTTAACAAGTCAAGTTTAACAAATGAGGCAATATTGGTTTTCAAAGCAAGGTTTACATTCAATCAGTCAAATGGTTCCCACCAATTGTGGGAAGGGGGGTTAGACCGTGTACCTGTTTAAAAACAGTCTTCCTTTTCTCTGTGTCATGAGGTAAACATTTATCAACGTGACATTGCCAGGGGTAGGGCCCTAATATTAGCCCCACTGGGGCCTGCACTGCCTGTCAGGGAAAACAGTTGTCTTTAATTATGCCTGTAGAAAACGCTGGATATACCCAGCTGAAGAAGATTAACTGGGCCAGAATATGATCACATTTGACTAATTTCTTGCATAAATCTTCACCACGCCATTGCAGGCCCATGGGGAAGCTATCATCATGAAATTGATGCTTTACGAAAATGTGAATTAGAACAGCTGAAAGCAGGCGATCCTGCCTCAAGATTTATTTTTTACTCTGCAAATGAAACATCTGGAGGATGAATGTTTTATCAGCAGCAGATTGACCTGGTGGCAGTTCACTCTGCCTCACTCTGAGTGACAGATATTGTGGTGACACTCTGGTGACACACAGTGCAGGGGGACAGATACCAGATACCGAGGCCCTGCGGGCACAGCCATACGCATGCTGGTAGTCAGGGACATTGGCCGCTGTTAATTGTGGCCTGCAACATGATTCTGAATGGTTTCTTTGGTGGGGGGTGGGGGGTGTACACTTTTTGAGTGAAACAAAGCAGGACTCCCGTGAGAACCCTCCTGCATTTGGCAAATGGTGTCACTTTATTGCATTCCAACAGACACAAACAAAGCAATACATTCAGTTAGGTAATCCAGCAGCCCTCGCCTTCAGCCAAAGTGGGGAAAAAATAATATCCCAGAAAATAAACATGCTTTAAATATGAGCGACCCAAGATGGAACTATACTGTTGCTTTGCATGCTCAGCCCACTAGAAAACCTGACTGAAGAGCAGCAGATCTCAGTGAAAGCTGTCAGTTACGCTAGTCCAGTGGCTGTACCAAATGACGGTGTCCTGCACTACAGACCAGAGGCTGCACCAAATGAAGGTGTCCTGCACTATAGACAAAAGGAGTCAGAGTGAGGCCTCACACGTGTCTTCAGAAAAACACAGTTCTGCTCTCATCATATCTGTTCAGTAAGGCTTCCTTCTGACTCAATATTGTAAAAGGAAAATGTATGTTACTGACTTAAAAAGGTTACATTACCATAGACTTAGAAAATGACTGAGTCAGACCGGAGGAAGATAATACAGAAATAACCTCCCTTTTCAAAGCGAACTCTGCTAACCTTTTACTCAAAGCAGCTAGCATACCCTTGAACTGAAACATACTTGAGGACCCACAGAACCTTTGTTGTGTAGAAAAAACCAGCCAGTGTTTTGGGTGCAACGGTGTTACAATATGACTCACATGGTCCCAGGACATGGAACATGAACATATAACATTGTGGTGCACACGCAGGCCACAAGTAAAATACAGCAAAGTGACAGTTGATCCACAAATCACAAGGTGTGGCCTGGGAGTGTACATTGTTAGGCTCCAGAAAGCCCCCATCAATATGAGGTTACAAACCATAGAAACAACACAGTGCAGAAAGTGATGGTGTAATGAAGTAAGTAAGTACACACACACACGCACACACTTTCTCTTCCTTAACGCGGAGAGTGCAGCACAATGTCATGGTGCCCTCACTGTCTCCCCTGCATGACTGTCCACTGCGTGTGCATTTACAGGAGCTGCCCACCAACATCCTCCACATATCTTCATTAAGTTTGAAGAAAAAAAGATCAGAAAAACAAATGGAAAAAACGTGCTATGTGGGTTTGGAAAAACATGCTAATGGATACCCAACACATGAATGATCCGCCTCTAATTAGATTAATATTCAAATTTTACAATTTGGCTTTTAATATAAAAAGATTAAAGGTAGGCCCAAAAGGATTAGGCATACATTTAAATAACACAAATGTGCTACCATTTACCATAAAAGGAATTAGAAAACTAATTAGTGAGAATCTGTATTATGAGCTAATTGGATATACATTTTAAATAAGTCAGAGGCATGGTATAGTTCAACAGTTTAGAATTCAATCTGATTTATTCAAATATGCCAACACTCAGACATAAGAAGATAATATAATTTGCATATTTGGGGACTAATATGAGTGTATGAAAATGTTCCACAGTAAAGCCAAGCAAAAAAAAAAAGAAGCAAATAGGAGAGAGAGATGAAGGACAATGTTGCAGTACATATGCAGCGTGGTGTATTAACTTAATCACACAACGCAGCCTCCGCGGGTTTGCAGGGCAGCTGTGGGTCCCACGCCCACACACTGCAGCAGTGTGTGTGGGGAGGTGTGTGAACATCACACAGCTGCACAGGATGTGTCTGTCAAAGGGGCATGGCCTCGGTACTGTGGGAAGGGGCCGATTCCTTCCATGGGCAGCATCCTTGATGGGGACAGGAGCTGCAGTTTACAGTGTGCCAGACATTAACAACAAGACAAAACATTATATTTAACCTCAACCTCTCTGGCAAAGCACCTCGTGTGTCCCATGTATGACTGAGCAAGATTTCTTCTCATACGTCTACTTAGTCATGGAAGATCTACTTTTTAGTCTGACACTTGAAATTATTCCACAAGGAATCTATAGCAGTCACATCAATATTAAACATGTAGAAGGACGTATAAGTAATGTTGTGCTGTACGTTTTAAATGAATGAGGACTGTGGTGAATATTGGAATGTGTTTGTACCACAGCAGCCCATATGAAGAACAGAAACCCCTCCTTTAGCAGCAGTTTCCTTAAGATTAACATCCTCTATTAATAATGAATGTACACAAATTTCAGGAAACAAATAACATAAAAAAATGTTTAAAATTTTGGTAAGCCTAGACCCTATGAGCAGCACATCAAAATGTTCTTAGAAAATAAAAAGTGAAAATGTGCCTTTCTGACGGAGAAGCGGATTGCAGAGGAAGCCCACGCACACGAGTACTACCTTCTGCATTATCACAGAGATCACATCTTCTCTCACCCTACCTTGTCGCACCCCTACTCTCATTTATTCATTCTGACCTTTTAGTTATTGCATGAATTCATGGAAGGTTACCTAATTTAGCCTGTTTGCACTGCATAATTTTTTTTGTATTTAATGATATATTCTAATGTGTTGGTTAAAACTGCACTTTCAGATTATTTTGATGACTGTATAGACTACAAAAAATATCTTATCACAGTCATCTGTCAGTATAACACAGGGACTTGCTTCTTAAAGTCTTGACACTGGAACATTTAAGCTTTGTTCTTAAGACCTCAGATGAGAACTGCAGTTAATTCATGGTTTTTTGTATTTAATATCCTACTGTAAAAATGTATATGTAAAAATGTCAATAAATGCTAAACGTACTTCTAAATGTTAGCAAATTTATAAATATTTTTTAATATACATAGTAATAAGTATTGCATACTTCACAGTGAGAAATAATGTATCTTCTATTAAATATCAATTAAAGATGCTGATAACGCATGATTTTATATATAAACATACATACAACATTCTTTTTTGATATATATATATATATATATATATATATATATAGCAGCGTGTTAAAGTAGGGATATTGTGGCCCGCTGTGCATAATTTAGTCAAAAACATGCCAAAATGGTTGTGATTACGTGTACAAAACATGAAGGACAAGCCACAGGAGACAGGAGGAAAAGCAGATGTGAACTTTTAAAGCCTAATTATGACACGGGGGAAAGAGAAGGGCCGCTGCTGAACCAAGCAGAAAATTACTGGTCATTTGTAAACAGGTAACAAAGTGAAGCAGGTGTGTGAGCGCATGTAAGCCTGGGAAGACCTGGTTCCGGGAACAGTCCATCATGACTGCTGGCCAAGGCTCTGGATTCTATTACAGTGTTCATAAGGCAGCAAGCAGCAGCACCAGCAGTGCATGAAGGATACAGAGATAAAGTGGGCCAGGCTGGGTGGGTGTCACATGTTGTTCTACTGGCTTTCAGGAGAACACACGGGTTCTGTTTGATCTACTACGCAGGGACCTGTGGCTGTCTTCTGTGCTAAATGACAGTGGGCACAAAAGGCATCAGAAACCAGAGAATAACACTAAATAACAAGCTGCCAAAATGCTTTCATATTTATTTATGACAATTTGAACTCCACATACACAATCCCATCTCAGAGATTTCAACTTTCAAAACACCATGGAATTTTTCTCCAAAGTCAAAAAATGAACAAGCTTTAAAGCAAAGCTTCAGATGGCAGACATGACATCCCTGAACTGGTGTAGTAATGGCTGACTTGTGTGATTCGCAAGGACAAGCCAGTATGTCACCCTACTGCACTCATTGTTTCATGCTCGGTTTCCATTTGAATATCTGATAGACAATGAAAATGGGCCCATTAAACTGTCCCAGGCGCTTTTCAGGAAGGAAATGGGGGAGATAAAATGATCTCCAGGGAGCCACTGGGATTAAGCAATGGCTGGGGGTTTAAGAGCAGACCTGCACTTAAAGGTAATAGGTACTGCTTCACACTCAAAACAACCTTGTCCCAACAGAACAAAGCCAGATTTATTCAGCACGACTTTCCAGAGACAGCTTCTATTTATGGAAAGCAGTATTGGCGCTGAAAAGGTATCTGAGGAGCTGCTTTCTTCTGGCTGGAGCACGCAGTGCTGGTAAAGGTCTCAGCTCCTTGACCCACCTCCATCAGGCACATAATACCGACATAGTCACGACATCACAGAACCCCATCCCCCCCACCCTGCCTTCACTACGTAGGCGACCTGAGCTACATGAGGAGACTTTGTTAAGGTGGGGGCCCAGGGGCATGAAGACACTCAGGCCACTGTCTGGGAGCCCCATGCTTGAAGAAACAGCCCAGCTCGCTGATCAGGGGTCAGTGGAGTAGAAGCTCAGCTGAAGCAGGGCCATCATTACTTCCAGTAGAATTTGCAGGTTTCACTAAACTTAATATATTTAATATTAAAACTATCATACACCGTTTATATGTTCCATGAACATATATTTCCAGGTCATTTAACCATTTACTTGCATATGATTTATTTTTGTAGTATTTTACATGAAGATAAGTCAGAATGTGTTTATAAAGAGAATGTGCATTTCCACCAACATTCATCCTGCTGCCTCATACACTGGACTGCACGCTGATAACGTTCAGTTGCAGATACACACTGTTCTACCGACCATCTGCTAAGGCACTGCACACAGGAGAATGTCCAAGAATGTCCCTGAGAACAAAGGTGCTGGTTCCTTACAGCCCTTTCTCTGTGTTCACTGTTCTTTTTCCTGCTCTTTCTGTGAACTGCAGGGTCCTACAGCTCTGATTTTGGATAAGGCCAGAAATCCACTCTCCGCAGAACCCACAAGAGAACATGAGGAAATCACTAGGAAAGGGACAGAAAACCCCCGGAGGGTTATGTCTAAGATAATGGCAGACAGCTGGTCTATCTGCTTCAGGGCAGCTGAACCCAGAAGTAAAGACAGCAAGACACAAATTGAAGTGACTACACCTGTGGAAGTCAGTCGACATCACAAAACCAGGCCTACACAGTGTTACTACATACAGGGAGCTGAGTGCCCAGATTTAGGGTTTACAATCATTTTTTGTACCATGTAATTTATGACCTTAATCACGGCGGATCGTGCAAAAAAAGCGAATGTGGTCCCAACGTTTCTTCATTAGTAAACCATGCTGTCACAGAACCAAGTCCTCCATGACTCAGGTTCAAACAGCAAAGTGTCAACAAAAAAATCTAAAAAATAAATAAATAATAATAAAAAAAAAATAAATTGTAAGGTTACCCGTGACATGACACCAAGAGGAGTCAAGGTGACATACATGTGTATTCTGAGGGAGAGGTGAGTCTCTCTTCTCCCCTTCCCTTTCTCTCCATGTTCAGAAGTTGTGTGGCTGTAGTGAGTGAACATGCCTCAGCACAAGCATCCGCTCGCCCGTGCCTTTGCTTCCACGGCCTTCACACTGCATTCAGATGGAACTGGACTCTTTTGTCCCAGGCTGTATGGGAAAGAAACCTATGGAACTTGCTATTTTGGAGCCCAGGACGTATCTGCACTCTCAGGTGCTGAATGGATAACAGCACTGTTTGCATTTGAATTTCACACCAATGATGGCTGCCTGGGGACACGTTTAGACAGACAGTTGTGTCTAACACACCATATCTGCACATTTTATTCGACTCCAGCACGCACACTTTTTTTTTGTTTATTAAGACATTCATACATTACATGAGGCTAATTTTCTGTTATACAATGTAATGTGATTCTAATGCCCCACATTTATAATGACCTCACACATTTAGTGAAACCATGAAATCACTTAATCGCTGTTGTAGTTGCCTGAAATTTCAAATGATTTTTCCTTCTTATGGAGATATTTGGCAGGGGGAAGGAGGTGGGGGTGGCAGTGGTTGTGCATACTCACTAAAACATGTATTTTAACCATTTATTTCTTTTGTAACTACAGTAAAATCTCTCCCTGAGCTGCTTAAATTCTAAACAAAAGTAAATGTAGCATGATCTCTCCTTTCAAAAGGGATGAGTGCACCAAACCCAGCATTCGCAATGGAATTATTCTTAATCTGCAGGTAAATGCAGACAGTATCACATTGGCGAGTTCATAAACACCTTTTAAAGCCATGAAGCCTGGCAGTCCTAGTGATTATGCCCGAGAATTCATTTAATTTATCTAAACTACAGAAAATAAACGCCCGTCCCCTGGGCAATTACCCAAGATGTATGCTAACAATGCTCTGAAAAATAGTAGTCACTTTTAAGTAATAGAATATATGAAACAGATTACAATTTATATTTACAGAATAAACAGGCTTTTAAAAGGCCAATAAACATGTTAGCAATGCTTCACGTACTGTCCTTAAATGAAAGAGACTGTTCTCCTTATCTATCAGCATCCGATTTGCCTGTGCACAGGAAACAACTCTCCTGGGACGAGCAGAAAACTGGCAAAGGTTCAGTCCTCATGTTACAGCCAAATTCAAACAACACTGGGCAGAAATTCAGCACTTCAGTATTGGCAAGAGATAACATGTTTTGGGGCAAAAAGCCATTGGAAATTTTTGGGAGTGTGCAGATGTTTTGATTTGGTCTCACTGATCCTGCAGTCTTGTTGACTTGTGAATTGCTCTTGACTTCTTGCCCAACTGCCAGTAATTCCACAAATGTGTTGTGTTCTATGGCAGCACACCACACCAAGCTAAATAACTCCTTATAAGGCCCTTAATTGGCTAAATGAGACATGTTACTGGTGGAATAGTTAGACACCATTTGTTAAAAGTATGGAACACAGCCATATGACAGCAACACATCAGTAAGTAAGACTGCAATCCTGACGGTTATTACATACTGGAAAGATAGCTACTCATGATATTTGAAATCTAAAGTGTGTTTAGCATACCATAAATGCGTAATAAGTGACAATGGACAAGAGATCTGATGTAACATAAATAATGATGGCATTCTTACCTGTGTTTTACAGTTGAGGCCCATGTCCAGTAGAGACATACAAGAAAAGAGAAGAAAATATAAATGAACAATTTGTTGTTTTTTTTTTGTTTTATAGTACTTTATTAATCACAAAGGTAAATAACTCTGAATTTAACCCATCCCCTGAGGAGAGTGCTGGGCCGCCAGCCACATGCGGTGCCCGGGGAGCTAGCACAGAGTGTCTTGGTCAAGGACACACCTGGCTGGGCTGGGATTCAAATCAGGAGACTTCCACATCCCAGCCTGATGTTCTACCCATTGAGCTACAGGCTGCTAATGTGAGGAACTGTACGCCCATTTCTGTTTCAAACACAGTCACTTATTGGCAGCCACATGATTAAAATGTGCAGCTGTCATTTTAATGGAGCACATGTTTGGTGGTGGTGCTGACAATGCAAACCAGGCTAATGCCCTAGCAAGGCCAAGAACTGCAGCTGTGTGTGTGCCATCAGTGACCTTTCTTTATCTGGTTATGTAGACAGGTATACAAGACACCTTTCAAGCTCTTCTTTCTAGCTTTAGTGTACTGATTTTCTTCAGTATGCTCTGGCGGTATGAGCAGCCTGAGTGGTTAAAACTCTGTGTGTGTGTGTGTGTGTGTGTGTGTGTGTGTGTGTGTGTGTGTGTGTGTGTGTGTGTGTGTGTGTGTNNNNGTGTGTGTGTGTGTGTGTGTGTGTGTGTGTGTGTGTGTGTGTGTGTGTGTGTGTGTGTGTGTGTGTGTGTGTTAGCACAGCAGGCTGCATGGAAGCACAGGTTTTCCCATGCCAGTCAACAGAAACAGGACAGAAACAGCACAGGAACAGCACAGAACAGCACTCAGCATCACCGCTTGGCTCCTCCCTCTGATTTTATTCGTGTGCACACTCCTGATTTCACTCTGAGGTCAGAGCACCAGAGTCCTCTTAAAAAAAAAAAAACAATTTAATTAACATGTGACTGACACCTGGAGAGGTGACTTATTTAAAAAATTACTTCACAAAAGCAATTAAAGACTGGGCCTGAGATATAGCCTGCAGGACTCCAGTCCTTGAAAACCAGTCTTGGACCCCCCTTCAGGTGCAGACACTGGGGATAAAAGTCAAAGGCAAACCAAGCGAGAATTTGCTGGTGAACATCTGCCCCCCACCTCCCTTTTAACAACTCCCTCCCTTCACATGTGCCCCCATCAAAGGTTGATAAGAAACCCTGGCTTTCCTCACCATTAACTACAGTGAAATGAGATTTCTCTCTCTCTCTCTCCGTCTCTATTTCTCTCTCTCTGTGCCTCTCTCTCTCCGTGTCTCTCTTTCTGTCTCTCTCCTTCCAGTCCTGATTCACTGTTTCCTTCTCTCTCTGCTGTCCTTGTACCCTGGCCCACAGACCTCATGAGAAGCCCAACAGACAGCCCAGTGTTTCGTCTGACACAAGGGCTTGTGACCTGGAGACGAGATGTAAAAAAGGTGCCCTTAAGTGCCCTGCTTGCTCACCACTGGATGTATCTCAGCTCATGTAACCACTCATTTAAGGCCATTTAAGTAGGTGCTAGTGTTTACAGAACAAGTCTTTCTGTCACAGACCCGCTTCGCTTAACAAAACTGTTATCAATGGGACTGAGCAACCTATAGTCATACTGGAAAACAGACTTGCTTCTGTGCAGAAAAAGGTGGATGGCAACCTTTTTATGTTCTTATAATCTTCACACTTTAATAAAAAAAAAAATTACCATCCAAATCCATTACCACCATCACATTCAAAATGCGCTCCATGCAGATTGTAGAGGGACATGGTGGTGTCAGGTGTGTGATGAGCATGAGGAGGCAGAGGAGGAGCTGCGGAAACAGCAGCACACCCTGTAGCCAAAGGGTTAATGGCAGGCAGACCCCCTTGTCTGGGGTCGCCTGGGCAGAGCTGCGGGGGCCTCGGTCCCCGGCCTGGGCGTAGTATCGCCGCTCGCTGCTGATAACACTCTAATAGTCCTCCTTTGAGGGCCAGGGACTGCTTCGTCCTGATTACTCATTCATCACACCTGGCAGCCCCAGTGAACCATAATTACTCTTCCCTTATCCTCTGCACTGTCATGTCCGAGAGAGGATGGGCTGGGGAAGGGGGGGTCAGGAGCTGGGAGAAACTGAGGGGAGGGGGGACTGAGAGGGTGGTGTAAACCCAGTGCTCTCCATTACGATACTCTGCCCCTCTGACAAGTTATTCAAGGGGAATTAAAATTTTTTAGATATTGAGGGGTGAGGGGGGGGGTAACAAACAGCAAACCAGCAAACCAGCAACCCCCCCCCCCCCATGCACACACACATGCTCCCCGCTTTTTTAATAACCTGGAAAAAGTGGAATACGGAATGGATTCTTATCTTAGAAATACAGCTTGGATGGACAGGCTAACTTTTGTGTTTTAAACGAACACTGAAAGAGAGCGAAGGTCGAGGCGACTGTGGCCAGGAGAGCACGCAGGTGAGCTCCGGTGGACAGGCAACGCTCACCGTAGTGCCACTGTGGCTGCTCTTATCTCACACGCCTTCGAAACACAGGCCTTACATGTGCACCTGGGGCTCGTCAGCAACACAGGAGTGCCAGAGCCTCATTCCTGCATGTCGTTACTGCTCTGTGGAATCATTTCTGTCTGCTATGAGAATCCCAGGCATCTGAGAGCTCTACGAGTCTTTCCGACAGTTCTGCACAATGAAGCCATTAGCAAGCAGAAAACAACTGAAAAATTACATACTACTAATTAAAGTTGTAGGTGCTATTTACATGTGATAACTATTTGGTTTATATCAACTCAAGAACAAATTTCATTAGTAAGAATAAATTTTTTTTTTAATAGTGTGTACAATGCTTACAATTTCAAAAACTATTTCAATAAAGCCACATTTAATTAATAAAAGTATTGCAATAGGAAAAAGAAATCATACAACTATATTATATTAAAATTAGCCTTGTACAATGTTTTTGAGTACGTAAACAGTACATTACTGAATAATACAGTGACTCTCTCAGCAATGAGCAGGGTACAGACCACAGAATGGTCTGCAGTCATCTGGCTGCCTGCCACCATGACTGCAATTCAAAGCTGCAAATATTGGAATGCAACTCAGTAAATGTAGAAAATAACTGAAGGCTTGCAGTACATTAGTATCAGTCTAAAGAGGAGCGTTTTGAATGAAATCATGTTGTGTCTGTTGTGTTAGTGGCAGACTGTCACCTTTCATATACAAAGGAATACGGCAAGAGTCAAAATGGATGATGGGGTTTGTCAATGGCCATTTGTAGGACCAGAACAAAGATGGGCATCATTTTTAGCACTTACTGATCATTCTACTGACAAGTGTATGAGTGAGGTTACAAAAGCTGTGGAATACAGGTGTGAGGTGCAGCATCCCGGGGCATATTCACATGCACAGTCATACACCTGGGGGTTTGTCACATCTGTTCTACTAATTTTACCTGATGTGCTCGTATTTGACCCTACAAACCCCTTCCCGCATCCTTCCTAAACCTGAGGATGCCTTCATACACCCTGTGCTATAGCAACGATTCTGTGACAGAGCCGTACGTGAAGCAGCTTAATTACTTGTTAAGCATTCCCACAGACAAACACCCCCCGTTTCTGTGTTTACCACGAGGGGTTGCGGTGGCCCCTTGGCGCCCCTGCGCACTCACACGCACAGATGGGGGCACGGCAGGATTCCCAACTGCTGCCTCCAGATGTGCAGGGCGGGGAGAAGGGGGGAGTTTGAATTTAGTATCTTTAACAGACCTGACAGCTGCTTGAACCCAGAGGATATTGTCAGCTGGATTTCAAATAAGGGGAAGCACAGTCCCCCTGCCCCCCTCCCATACATGCCAGTTTATTTGCAGGGCACGGCATGCAGAGGTGGGAGGCCCCACTACAACGCTTTATGCCAGGTACTTCCTGAACAGGCAGCCCTTGACAAACTGAAGACAGCCGGCATTCGTAGGTTCCTCATATAAGATGCATTTTTGAAGTTTAGTGAAGCCTGGTCCATACATTCAAACAGAATGGGATGTACCTGAGGACATGGGAGGAGAAACGCTGCTCAGGGCAGTACAGTTTAGGCAGTATGACTGGGGGCTACTGCAAATAGTCAAGGCCTGTTGAATCTTCACCTCAACATCACCCACACTGTCAGCTGTGATGCCACAGTCTCATGCCTCCACAATACCACAGAGTGGAGTATCATACTGTATAAGGAAGTTCAAAACTCAGGCGATCAATAGTAATAAAGATTTAATTAATTAATTAGTATGGCTGCATATAATCCAGCTTCTTATCGTGTCAAGTAAATAAATCCTTTTGTTGAAGTATGTTTGGTCTTTTTGTAGTAGATTATTACTTTTTAATAATGATCTTAATAAAAAAACATTTTGTCTACTGATATATGTTTTTCAAGAGAGTGTACACAGGTTACTCTGGATAATAATGTAGTAATTACATAGTGACCCGTGTACTGCTATAGTACGCATGTGCAGGTAGCCCCCGACTTACGATGGAGATGCATTCTGATGACCCCATTGTAACTCGAAAATATCATAAATCAAGACAAAATAAATACGTGCTCTAAAAAAAAAAATATGCGCTCTAACACAGAGACAACTGAACTCTGTCGATCGCTGAGGAGAGTGAGGCATCTCACAAGGCGGGAGGTGCGTACATCCCAGCAGCGTCCCAACGTATCCTGGAGATCAAATCCCATATGTATGTTCTGTTGATCTTCAGAAGGTACAGTCATCTCTGTTGCAAAGTCCATACTTTCACAAAAACAGAAGCATGTCTTCTATTTGCACCCACACTTTGTAAATGAACTTAACATCACATAACAGTGCAGTTATTTAATTCACATCTTTTCTACACATGATTTGCACTTCTACATTTTTAACAAAAGTGAAGATGATGAGAATTCTTCACTACAAGTGGACAATGAACACATTTAAGCAAGGCAGCTTAGCAGTTAAAAACCTACATGAATAAAAAGTGTATGCCCTATAATGTGTGTGTCCACTGTTAATGATCATGGAGGTGATTCATACAGGATGTTAGGATTGAGAACACAGAGTGCACAAATATCAGCCTTTGAATTGCCTTGAAGTTATAAAACTCGTTCAAATTCACCAGCCTTCTAGCGACACTGATCTCTCCCACCCTTTTTTTGGCCTGATTACCCACCTACGTCCCCCTTTTCACAGTAGTCCGGCCTTGCTCCGGACCTCTCACACTATCAACAGAGTGAAGTGCTCCTTGAAGGTTTAAACTGAGCAGCCCTTGACTACCAATTGAAAAATTACTTTCCTTGTGTGAAGGCATGTCAATTACGGTTGCCTTTCTGTAACTGTCAAGTGAATAATTTACCCGAACATAAAATTTTCTTTTCGGCCTCTGTGTATAAACGCAGCCAAATTAAATATTTGTGTGGACTGAATATGACTAACGCCGTAACAGGCTGCTGGAGCTACAGAGCATTTTGTGGCCTATCAGAGACAATTTAACCTTATAGCCCCCCTTATAGCCCCCCTTATAGCCTCCCTTAACCTGCACTTGAACTTTACATGTACAGCTCATATACACCCCTGTTCGAGACATTACTTTTTTTTTTTGAGAAAATATACTTTGATACAATAATATTAAATTAAAAGGATGTAAAGATAATTTTAAATATAACTGGTGGGTTTACATATTGCTGGGTATCCTGTACTACACAGACTGGAAAAGTGCAAAAAGTAACAGCAGACAAAACAGCCGGATAAATGCATGTCATTTATGTTATTCCTGTGCAGCTACCTTAACACTATTTGTAACATTTGTACATTACAAGCGGCCTGCCAACCCTATGTGCTGACCTGCCTCGTGATGGCGGAGTTTAGGTACAAGTAGGGATCACCAGTGGAAAATGTCTTCTCAGAGCAAAACCAATGTTATACATTTCTCTCTCTCTTTACAGTCAATAACTGAGTTTTCTGTATGTGAAAGCATCAAAATATAATAAACCCCCTCTAGGTTATGCCTAAAGGAGTGTGGTGTGTGTACTTATACACAGCACTAAGGTGACAGGAGGCAAACACAGGGTGTAATATCCCTAACGTGCAGGGCGTGGCACTACAGGTGTTAACAGCCATCCCAGTGGGCAACTCCACTCATGCTCAGCAGGACAGAACGCTCTTATCCAGTTAAACACAGCGTGACACAGCCACCACTTCCAGCGTTTTTTGTCACTTAACGCCTCTGTCGGAACCACATGGAGATGTGTGCTCATCCACTGAGTGTCCAGGTTTTCAGTACAGAAAGGCACAGGGCTGGTGTAGCCTGCTCCATGTTATCCCAGACCAGATCCTGGGAAAATGTTTAAAAACGTCTAAAGGTTCAAGCCTTTTCAGGATATGATAGCAAAAGTCTGCCCACCAGGGACCAGACAGAAAAACAAGTGTCACGGAGTGAAAACCTGCTATTATTTTAACTTTTAATTTGCAATTAGCAAAGAACAAGCAGCTCTGGCCGTGCTTACAACATGTCAGACACTACGCTGTGACATTTCAGAGCTACACGTTGAGTAATGACTGATATTTAAACCTACTAAATGCAACGTTAAAGCTATAATTTAGTCAGATGAGAACTGAATCTCACCAAAGAGATTAATAATATTTTTAAGGACTCTATAAAAGGCTGAGCCATGAACGGCAGTTTACTTAACTACCACTTCCTTCACGTATTATATACATTAAACATATTTCCTTAACAGGTTTGTGCAGAAAAAATGTTACAGACTACCTAATTACCATGAAGCGGCATTTTAAGACTAAATTCTGGAAATGCAATTTAAACAATTATTATTCCAGTATTTTTTATTGCACTATTAGACTTTTATGAGGTCATATTTGCTGGAATAAATTAATTCCATGTAGACTAAGTTCCTCGATAAGTGAGAGGTGTCACAGTGAAACAGGATGTTTGCACACAGGACTCCTTCATCTCGCTGTGCTCGGCTGTGCCCACAGGCATCTGAACAGACGGACAGGAATGATGAGTCAGGATCCAAACTGAGGTGGGTCAAACAGAAGGGTCATCTCATACTCCACAAGCTTACAGACATAACGACTTTAACATTGTCTCGCTCACAAACGTTATATACAAAGCTCTCTACAGCCTTATGAGACGAACACAAATCATTTTCCAGTTTTGGTAACAAAAGTTTAAATTTTGACCAAAAGGCAGCTTCAAACTCCCACATAATCATCATATTCCTGTTTCAGAAAAAATGCAAAAGATGCAGAATACACCAACATTACGGTAAACTTTTCTACTCAGGAGAACAGATGAGCCACGAAACCAAAGTGAATATGCACAGCAGAATCACTAGGGCATTGTATGAACCCAGTGTCAACAAATCTGTCCCATTAGTTTCTGTAAGACATTTGCAGGGCAAAATACTACTGTTTAATGTATATAAGATGTTAGCAAACCACCGTTTTATCATGCAGCTCAGAGTGATACCTAGTGTTGACAGGAGCGCGAGTGGGACTTTCAGGTGGTTGTGTTGTGTTACCAGCTCAGAGTGCTCCAGTAAACTGCTCTGTAATGTTTACAGAGCAGAAAAACTGCTGCTAGGATCAGACCCATTGATAATTTTAACTACATCCAAAGTTTCAATGTATTATTCCATCCAAAGTAATAATTTCCCAGTACAAATATTTGATTTATATAAATAAAGATTTTACTAAATGTAGCTAAACGTGCACTTAATGCAAAACCATTTACTCTTCAGAAAATACTTCAGCTGACACATTATTTCTCCAAAATTAAATTACCTCTAAAAGGTACAAAATCTGGAGACAGTAATGAGAGCAATATGACCATCTGTGATAACTCTACATGGCACATTATATTTGGAGATAAAAACAATAAAAACCACCTGGGTAAACTGGTGATGGTTAAAACACCTACAGACAGTATCTGTGTACAACATTATCATTAGTATGGTGTCCGTGTCTAAATAAGTAAGTGCAGTTGCCATATTGATATTTAAGACATTAGCTCTGACTTCATTATGATAAGGGTTATCTGATTGCAGGTTCTATTTCAATCACTCTCTCCAGTGCTTGAACAGCCCTGCACAGGGGGAGGGGTTATTTTCAGGCTCTTCACAAAAGGGCCAGATCAGGTAACCTGAAAGTGTCAATGGCATCAGTGGTGAACCCACCTGACAGGCACAGGTGTGCCACAGCTCCCGTTTGCATGCGTCCTGCCCTTAATACCACACACCTGACAGGCACAGGTGTGCCACAGCTCCTGTCTGCATGCTTCCTGCCCTTAGTACCAAACACCTGACACTGGGGCTGCAGCTCACAGCCAGGGGAAACCCTGCTCCAACAAAATAAGGAGTACAGCTCTCGCCAAGGAATCCGCACCCCACGCCCAGTCCCAGCAGTTGAAGGACACAAACCTTTGTTGAAATGCTGAAGGACCCGCTGTCTGCTAAAGGTGGACCGGCCCCACGACTGAACACGGCGGTCAAAGGGCAGCCCCCTTCGGCAAGGAGAATTCCAGAGGAAAGTGATGGCAGAGAGGTGTGGGGGGCTTGCCGCACCCCACAGAGCCAAGGGAGTCCCAAAGGCCTTCCACCACCCGACTGGCAAGGTCACCGAGGCCGCTCTCCACAAGCACTGCCCTTCATTAGACGCATGTGGACCGGGCCTAGAGCCCTCCAGCTCCTCCCAACAGGGCCCGTGAGCCACACGGGAGTGGAGCGTGTAAAACCCACTGACTCACCACCCCACATCTCCATCCTCCAGTCCAGCTCTAACACATGTCTCCGTGGCCACCAATGGAAAAACAGGCCTTACAGGAATGAGAACACACCCAAAGATGAAGGATGGTTATTTTCGGAAAGGTCGTTTAATTTCAGGACTAAACATATTTTTTTGTCACATTCCGCAATGGTTTTTCATTGCATAAAAAGTTGCATTAACAGGAACAATTACACGGAAAGTATTTTTTAATGAAAATGATACGGTACTTGAGCATTTCAAAATAGCACCATCTCTGTGGGTGACATTTTTTCTGTATATGGAGCTAATGATATATGTTATGAATAATTTTCCCAGGTAAATGGTGGATGAATAACAGGAAACACAATACCATATAAAAAAACACATACACACACTCACAAAAATACACACACAAATACACATACACACATATACGTGTGTGTGTGTGTGTGTGTGTGTGTGCGTATATGCGCAGTAGAAATAACAAACGCTCTATTTTTCTGCCAGCTTGCCGTGATTTATGAAAGGTGCACCTCACTGTGGGAAGATAATGCCATTTGAAATGGTTCATTTCATAAATCTATTCCGACCCTCCAGTTTCCCCCTGCTGAATACAAGACTCGGCGCTCCTAGAACCCCAATAACGTTTTCATCCACCGTCGACACGGAAACAAGGGGACTCTGTTTGGAGCGAGGTAATGATGCAGTAACGCAGCAGTCGCAGCTAAAGCTGGGTTCTCTTGGGCTCTGCCCCCCCACCTTCACTGCCGCCTGGCAAACAGAGTGCAGCTGTGAACACGGGAGCTCGTATAAACAAAAGCGAGACATAATCAACAAACAGTCAATTCCCCGCTGCACCCCCCCGACACACCCCCGACTGCCTGGCTCCTATCCCCAACACACACATCCATAACACCACGGTACTAGGTGTTCAGCTGCTTATGGAGTGGGAAAGAAATAACTTCAGAAAGGGGGAGGAATAAAGTGGTGGCAGGCATGAGTTTGGTCCTGAGATGTATAGTCACCCACCCGCCTGCCTCCAATCTCATTGTGGCTTGGGAGCAAAGATGCTGTTAAAATGGATGTAGTTCAGTTTCCAGAAAAGTAAGGTGTTGGTTTTGTTATACAATGTGAAGGAATACATTTGTAAAAATAGGTTAGGATACTACATCATATAGCAGAAGTCAATCTAACTAAAGGGTACTGAGTGTTTCTACAGCTACATAGTGGCTTCATAGCTTACTGACATTTCCCTGCACCATCAAAGCCATAAACAGACCACAATGCAGTAGTAATTAGTGCTAGGCCATTCTCTCTCTCTCTCTCTCTAGCTCTGTCTCTTTATGTCTATCTGTCTCTCTTTGCTGTACCTCTCTCTATCGCTCTCTTATTCTTCATGTCTATCTTTCTCACTCACACACACTTACACACACACTCTGACACAGAGATAAGCATGTTACCAGTAGTAGTTACCTCCTTTCCCATCAGACCTCCACTAAACATTTGAAATTTTAAAAATAATTTAAACACACCATTTCAGAGAGGTTTTCTTTATTTTCAAAATTGTATACCTTTATAAAATAATAAAAATAATTATAATTTTAAACAAGTTCCATTTCCTCACTCCCATCACTCCTCTCTGTACAGGGCGAGGAAGTGGAGGTTGTTTCGGAAAGGTCGTTTAATTTTAGGACCAAACATATGGTTCTGTGAGGTGCGGTTTTCTTTATCTGTTTTTCTTTGGTTTTCTTTATTTAATAATTATTGAGGAATTATACAGTATGAAAAAGGTATTGAAATACAATCTTATATTTCAGATTATTCAAAATATGCTTTGGAAAATCTTTACTGTATTCTTGTTAGAAGCTTCATTAAATATCCACCTGGGATGCTTTTCTGACAGTCTTAAAGGAGTTCTCACATACACTGAGCACTTGTTGGCTGTTTTCCCTTCACTCTCCTGTCCAGTTTAAACAGGCGTTTCAGTAGGTGTATCTACATGTTTGAGTAGTAGTGCACCCATTTTACAGCCTAGCAGCGTGTTTCGACATGAAAAACAAGGAAGACGTGCCTGTGTGTAGCAAAGGTTAAACATTGTTTAGGGAAATGTATCAGAGAATGGATGAACAAACCTTTTATCAAATTAGAATTTAAAGTGACTAAAGTTAAAATGTACAATAATTTTAATATTGCACTGCAAAGCAACTGATGAATGGCACTTGGCATATTCAATACCTCTGTCGGAATGAAGTTTCAAGATTAAAACTAAAACTTTGAAACATATAACTCCCAAATACACTGTAAATAAAATGCAATTATTTTCACAAGGCTTCTGAAAACAGCAAAAGGAAACAATCCAGAGAAACTCTTACAGCATCCAGCTTTCTAAAGGACACAGGGGGACCCAAACACCACAGGCCAGCTTTCCCAAAATCAGAGCACGTCTGTGTCCCGTCCTGCTACCGGACACTCAGTTCTCTTATCGCTCTCATCTCAGTTCCTAATTATCGTAACGAGAAGGCGCTGATTAACACTTCCTGGCTGCGGCCCCCATGTTTGTCCACTTGTTACACAGTGTGGTGCACAGAGTACGGATGTGGCCTTAGTAGGATCTGGCTGGGTTACCGTTGGTGGCAAGGAGCCGGCAGGAACCAGCAGAGGCCTGCACACCCAGCGATAGTGCAGCCCCGTGGATGCATAATTAGCCGCAACAATGCTCGAGCCGTCTGCACTCCTGCCAGCCCCTCTCACAAACGCTCACTGCCCCCACCAAACAGAACAATGGACAGGGGAAAAGGCTGCAAGAGTCCACTTAGCACAGCGAGACACACGAGGCGAGCGTCTGCTGTCAAGGGAACGGTCACGACGGCGTAACTGTACAGCTACCATTTGCTCGGCCTAGGCCTCATCCACAAAACAGCTGAGCTCGACGTGACCCTGAAAGAGGCTGGGTGAACAACTGGAACTGACTGCATGTAAGGCACCAGGACAAGAGCAACTTGTAAAGAAACAACACTGGAAGGAGATCTGAGAGGTGGGAAGCAGACTGTCTTTTGAAAGACAGCCCTTGACACACTGTGGCATAAATTTGAATTTGATTATTAGCCAAATATACCTTTTAGGTAAATGTAATATTCCTACCTGCCAAAGGTAAGAAAATCACAAGAGAGCTGGATGGAAAGTAACAGTCATGACAAGGAAAGAAAAAACAAAAAAAAAAAAACAAAAGACTTGACATACACAGAATCTGTCGTTTGGCTTTTATGTTTGTAGAGTATAAAAGGGAGTGCTACAAGCATCTGCTGTCTTTGTGGAGACCCAACTGGCTTCCCGTGTTTGCGGACCTTGTCGATTTGGCCCTGGCATCTGGCTAGCAGAGCAGAGGGCAGTATGCAGTCCACATGTTCATGGTGCGAGGTTGGGGGGAGGCGGGGGGAGCAGCAGCAACACTTGCTGAGGACGCAGTGATAAACAGACCTACACAAAGGGCAGCAGACAGCTCCCACTCTTTCCCCAGGGGCATTGTGGGAGGTGGAGCGGGTCAGCTGGGGCTGGGTTTGTGGGAGACCCCCGCACCGCCCCCCCTCTGCATCATCCTGGCCTTCATTCCACTGCACCTCTGCTGAAGGGAGGGTGTGGGGGCCGCACACGCAAGGAAGAGAGAGTGACCGTCATCACGTCCTTGAGATAATTAATCATTGCTGAGTCTAGAGATTTGCTAGTGTGTACACAAACCACTATCTAATTTACTGAAGAAAAAAAGACAAAGGAACAGAATACTTAAAAAATAAGACCTTGAACAACCACCATAACAGTCAGTTTGTTTCAGCATAGTTGGTCAACCCTTTCTTACCAGCTTCTGCCCACAAAAAATGTATACGAAGGTAGAGTGTGAGTTCACACCGCAGAGGGTACAGACCTGGGAGAGAGAGAGAGACTCATGCAGTTCTATGGCTGGACACTGGCATGAGTAGCTGGCCAGCTTCTCAACACCATGGTGTTTATCTCTGTGCCAGTATGACCCCTTTCTGCCCACTCTCCTTCCTCATTTGCCCACTCTTTGGCTTACCCTGTAGTCTACCTCTAACTCCATATAACATTCATGTTTTACCTCCACCCGATTGTGAAAGACTTCTTAAAATTCCAACTTCAACTGTCGCATGACAGAATGTGTGAATTTAGTTACCCTGGATTTAGAAACATAAGCAGTGATTTTACGACAGTAAGTCAGTCACACCACAGATCTGAGGTTGCCAACTGAAGACATGAGAGGTATTGGCCAAATTACACGTGCACATCTAACCCACAGGGACGTTAAAGAAGACACAAGAGCAGATCAAAACTAACAGACACTTACATACCGAGGAGTCATTTGTACAAATATAAGCACCACAAACAATCAGATCTTCTATCTGTTACAAGGCTTCCAATAACTCATTATGTATACAGGTATGTGTATATGTGTGTGTGTGTGTGTGTGTGTGTGTGTGTGTGTGTGTGTGTGTGTGTGTGTGCGTGCGCTGACGCGGACATGTATATCATTTTACTAACTGTTTACTAATATGAGCATGCTAGGCATGTCTTGACTTATCATGGAAAATGACAGACTTTTGATAAGTCTGATTCTTTACCTGTATTCTCCTGCAGCTGCAGTGGAAGCTGCCTCTGAGAAAGTTACTACACTCTGTCTACAGCTCATACTCTACTCATGTAAAGGCATGGCTACAAACAGAATATGTTCACCTTCCCTGGGTGACACCAAGCAAATATTAAGAAGAAAGGTGAGACACAGGCATGTTTGTTTGTGCGTGGAACTTGCATGTTCTCCCCCGTATTTCAGAGGTTTCCAGAAAGGTACTCCAGTTTTCTCCCCCAGTCCAAAGACATGCAATGTATGCTGGCTGGCATTTCGAAACTGCCCATGGTGTGTGAATGAGTGTGTATGTGCACCCAGCCCAGAGTGATATGGAAATGCATATTGCACTGTGATGTATTAACAGGTATTTACCCGCAGGTATTAACAGGTATTTACCACTGCCAGGTAACCTCTGTCATCAGAGTAGAGTGCAAGATAATTTAAGATACATTCATTGTTTTTGTGCAACAAAAAATTGCTGTAATTAGTACATAACAAAACCTGTAAAAGGTATCCTGTAATATTCGGTAATTCTTTTTACAGTAATTACAAGGTATTTTACAATACAGTATTGGCAACGTTTTGCCAGGTATTTATTATAAATCCTATTGTCCATTCTTTACAGTGTACTCCATGAGGCCAAGGGAAGCCATGCTTCCCCAGAAGGTAAGCTATCAAAATGTTTATAGAAAAACACATTTTAAAAGTTCAAACACGGCCCAGGGTATTATGCCCTGTGTAATATATTTTATATATGTTTCAATATAAAATAATTTCAGCTTTATGTTTGTGGAAGTACAATAAAACGTGAACTGTGCCTTTCCTGTGCGATCCCTTTACTGTGTCTGCAAGTGACGATGAAACAGGCAGAAATCTGCAGAAGTCATAAGACGCTGGCACCGCTTGGTTAAAAAAATATATATATATATCATACAAGATCCCCTAATCAGAAGTGTTTCTCAGTGAAAGTCACTCAGCTATTAGTGGCGAAGTACAGAGGAAAAAAAAGCTGAACTTGGGTTCCTACCAATCAAACTGTGCCCAATAGATCTTTTAATTGGATTTCGTAGCTTTAGCTTGGTTCCCCTGATCATTTTACACACACATCTCCGCTAATAAAGACACAAACGCCGTATTATAATGGGAATTTAGTAGGTATTACCTGTACTGACAGATCTTCCTCTAAACTAAAACAGACTATTTAAATAAGAGAAGAATAACATTTATAAATATGAGAACGTTGATCTGACTGATTAATAGACTTATTTGTGATTTTGAGACATATCCCAAAATCCTACAGTACTGTACATCATTAGCGACTTCCAAAGGGGAGTCTCAGTTTAACAGACTGAATGTAACAAACCTAATTATTGTGGCTTAATTAGTACCAAGGGTAAGTCTCTATTGGACATGAGCAGACTTAATTTATATCCTGACAGAGAGGAACAAATGTTAATGTGCTGTATTTATGATAATACCCCAAAGTGTGGTAAGGGAACTTGAGGAAGCTCACCTCATCAGCAGTGCTATCCATAACAGCAGAAAGCTTCAGGTAATTACAGGAATTTTAACCGTTCAGGGACCACAAATTCCATTGAAAATACAGGAAGCGCTAACCTCATCTATATCCCTGAAACGGCAGATAAATGAGCACAGGCAAGATTAAAAAAACCTTGCTTAACAGATTTTATTTGCCAAAACTTTTAAAAAAATATTTAAAGAAAGTGACTAGTGAGACTGAAGGAGTCATTTTCACCAGCAGTATCTCATGTCATACATATTTAAAGGGGCTTGTTATTTAATTGCATATGCATGACTAAGTGCTGGAACACAGCGCAACTCACAGAGCGTCAATTAAAGTACGAATGACAGCAAGGATGCAGGTAATGTAGAACCTCAGAAAATACTGAAAGGAGTTAACTGGATACTCTGGCTTGTAAAATCACTGAAACAGGTGAACTGGATGCTATAGAAACTGAGAACACTGAATGGCTTAACTACATCATTCAGAACCTTAATTCTAGAAATGTACACATTTTAGGATCTGCTTTGTAACGTTTATCTGAAAAGCAGTGTTGCTGAAATAAAGTGCAGCTTGCAAATGTGCAGCACAAATTGGGTAAATCACACAGCACATCACATTTCACCCCCCAATGGTGCACTGAAGAGCACCAAACTGCTCAATTTTTCTGCTCTGTGAAATTCCAAAAAGTAATGGCAATATCTAATGTATGTTCATAAAGTTTCATGCTCCCTGCAATGGAGAGACTGCACGTGTGGTATTTTACAAGCGATTACATCTTTAATGAAACATTTGGATGTTTTTCAGAAAAAGAAAGCATATTGTATCTTCTTCAAACCTGGTTTGTAGCAGAAACATATGGCAGTGCTGATGTACCTGTGGGTGAAGGGGAACAGCTGGGAAGCTCAGTGGACGTGGGAAAGTGTGGGTGTAGGTGTGATCCGTGTGGGACAGCACCGTGGCTGTACCATAAAACATGACGTGCAGCACTGAGCATCTTACAACCATGTGCAAACATGGCGTTGGAAACACACTAATAGCTGCATATCTTGCTGGGACTCACCCCCACTGCTTAAACTCCAGCTGAATCTCCTGGCCTTTCTTTTAGTTTCCTGAATGAAAAAAAGTCTGAGAATAACTGTCATGAGCGTAGAGCGTGTACACGATTATATCCACGCACAGAATCACAGAGGTGCAGGACGCTACGGAGAGCAGGACGTGAGCCTCACTCCTCACTCCTCCCTGCAGGAGGCCTCTCACCAGGTGTCAGCTCCACTGGGTGCCCATCACAGCTGAAACGTGTGGGCAGCTCCACTCTGTGCCAAAGATAAGAATACGCAGCCGGCACTGTGTGCACAAAAAAATCTCCTTTTACTCAGCACATGTGAGAATCCTTCAGCGATGCAGGCTGCTGCTTTGTGTCTCTGTTCACACACGTTTTATATGCATGATGTACATACATGTTTATTTAAAGTATGACTCCAATCAGGCACTGCCATCACTAGTCAGGCCTTTATTCCGTTCAGTAAACCCCTAACATGTATATATTCTTCATCTCAACATAATTCAAACAAAAATAATTTTATAGTAATCCTACATTTTCTTACATTTGGCAAACACTGGTAGCAGCCTGGTGGAAGTCTCCTGGTTTGAATCCCAGCACAGCCGGGTGTGTCCTTGAGCAAGACACTCGATGCTAGCTCCCCAGGCACCACACGTGGCTTCCTGCCCACTGCTCCCTCAGGGGAGGGGTTAAACGCAGAGAACAAATTTCCCCATTGTGGGACTAATAAGGGATTAATAAAATACTTAATAATAGTTTGCCTTCACTTGCTTGTATCATCCTGCTAGACCAATTCTCCCAGCTTCTTCCACATGATTTTAAAATCACACCAAAAACGACTTCACAGTTGTTATTTTTGTTGTTTCGGAAAATTACCCAGCAACAACAGAATCTATTTGTGAGCAAAGATCTATTTTTTTCCCCCTTGTGCAGGAAATTAATGTGCACAAGCTGAGGATAATCCATCATGCGATGAAAGCAGAGGTCATCCAGGAGATGATAGCAGGTAAGATCAGGCCTCTCCTTCATGGAGACATAGCTGTGGGAGAGGAGCCTGGCTGGGTACAGGGCGTCTGCGTCTGAGAATAGCTAAGCTCCACACTGAGCTCTGACTCTGTGTCCTTCACCAGGAGAACAGGCACCTGGAGACCCCTCCCATCTCTCACAGTCTATTCTTAAACAGGCAGAGTGGCAGGGGACAGGCCTAGGGAAAGCAGCACCGGTACACAGGTAAACCGGCAGGTTTTTGGCTCTGTTAAGCCAGCTTGAACATGAAGAAGTGTAAATCATCTGGAGAATGTATAGGAAGTGTTCTGCACTCTCTGCACCTGCATCTACACTGGAACACGACTCCGTCCCACATATAGAACAAGTGCCAAATATTCCACTTCGCTGGATTTCCAGCAAATCAAATTATATTCTTTTTCTTACTTCCAGAAGTCTTTTTAAAATTTCTGTAACTTCATAAAACAAAATAATCACATCAAACATTAGCGAATCTTCATTTACAACACTGAGATTTTCTCCTCTTCTCATTCACAAAATCTTGCCCTTCCGATCATCTAAAAAATACACTGGCTGACAATTTATTCTTTTCCCATACTGCTTGGAAAATTCTTGGACACCCCTGCCATTATTACAGAGATGAATAGAAGTCGGAGCAAGTGGAGAGGAATCTGCAACGGACAATCTGACTAGAGATATAAACCAGAGCTCTACCAGTTGAATATACGAGTCTTCATTGCATACTATAAAAATCATCATGCACTGTTAGAAGCATCAAAAAGATACCTGAATGAAGAAAAGGTGTACGTGGACAAACATATTTATTCTCATAGTGGTGCCTTGTGCGGTCATGTATTAACCACAAGCACAAGTATATAAAAAAAAAAGTAATACACAGTTAGGAACATCACTTTAACATTTTGAAAAAGTTGATTTTTTAACCCCCATACAAACATATAAGCCCAAAGCGTTAAAACAATAAAACAACACAGTCTTTTCTGTAGGGCTGAACTTATAGCTGCATGACAAAGAAGTATGTTGCACGCACATGCTGTTTACGCCAAATTTTAAACAAATGTAATTTTGTCCAGTTGAAGTAGAGCTGCTGACAGTGGCAGAGGTTGGCTGAACTCTGCTCCCACATCCAACTGGCCTCTCGCGGGGCTAACCACTCAAGGCCATGTTCATCACAGACTGCCACGCCAGGTCAATACAGAATAAAGCTCTCCCCCACGCAGCCCCTGCACCCGACATCTGGAGGTGCTCGTAGATTAATCTGCCACATTAATTATTGACACAGAATTTCATTTGAAAACCAACCAGGCTCCAAAGCAGGGTGCTGTTTTAAATAATTTATACAGGCCATGCAGGTGTAATCATATTGTTATTGACTCTTATTAAAAATGTGTAGAGGCAGACATACGTGAGGCTGGGGAAACATGTGCTCCTTAGGTGTTCCTTCATGTGGACAATAACGCTGAGGAACATGGAGTCCTGCTCAGTATTCCTTCAGCGTGAAGTTGGTCCCCAACCCCACGCAAAAACTAAGGGAAAATAGTTTCGGTCGTTTGTGCTTTGTTTGTGCTTGTTTGTGCTGCCATGGTTTTATAGATATTACAAGTTTTATTTTGAGACGATGATGTCACCAGTTCCTCAACCTGCTCCTGCTCAGAAGCACCTTCTCTGACTTAAACACTTTGTCGCATTGGGGGAAGGGGCTGGTGATGTCATCACCGTAAAATAAAACTTGTAATATCTAAAAAAACATGGCAGCACAAACAAAAAATGTTACGGCGCAAACTAGCACAAACGAAGCACAAACCGATGAGACAATTTTCGTTCAGTTTGGAACAGGTGTGGGGGAGGGGTGGCTAAGTGACCTCAGAATGACGTATAACATATTGTTTAATATTTAAACAAACTATAGCAGCACAAACGAACATGTTAACGGCACAAACCAGCACAAACGAAGCAGGATACAATGTTTCATTTGTAAAAGGATACAATCTGCACATATGTACAATAATAATAATAGTTTATATTTTCAAATTTCAGAACACCATTTTGAGGTTTGTTTGAGGCCATGAAGTTAATTAATTTTTTATTTTATTTTGCAAATGTATCCTAATTTTAATAAGCAAAACAGCAATTACCTATAACCACTCAGAAGTACAAATATGATGACACACACACATATGCACACACGTATGTATGCACGCGCACACACACACACACACACACACACACACACACACTTCCTGTTCTATTGCCTGTCTTCTACCTTCTATAAGCTCAGTGAAGACAGCTCCTGTAAGAGCAAGGCATTCTTTAAATGAACAGATTATGAAGATCTCTCCTGACTGGCGCCTTGTCACCAGCCAGCTCTCCTGAGAGCAGCCAAGTCTACAGAGAATGAATGCCTGCTTAGATATGCACTATCTTCTGCAGAAGAAATGGCTCATAAATAGAATACACTTCTCTAATGGAATATTTCTCACACATCTGACATGTCAGCATGAACACCAGAATATGACACAAGGCGCCATCATTCTAAATGCAAAGACCCAGAATTGCGGAAGAAGTTACATGGCTGACAACAAGAGGCTTTGGAAATTTTGTTGGATACTGCTCCTAAACAGCCAAAATAAAGTCAAGCTACAAACTACTAATCTATTCAAAACTAATAATGATACTGAAGAAAAACTCAACATCCAATCAAAAACTACATAAAAGACTTGAAGAGTACCAGTAAGTGGATAAAATAACATGTATGTGAGAATGAGGCTAACTGCATGGCAGAGGCAAACCCCAACTTTGGGACGACTTACGAAGCTTCTATATCTACCCACCGGACTGACAAGTATGTAAAGTCCTGACGAACAGAGTCAGGCTTGAACAAACAGCCTTCTAACCCGATGGATGAGTTAGTAGTGTGCAGTGTTACTAACGCTCAGGAGAGATCCACGTCTCTCTGTTAACCATCTACAGTACGTTATTCCACTTACCTTGTTTCTGCAATAAATATGGAAATTGACTTTTTTGCACACAACACAACTGCAGAAAACAATATTAGGGTAACTAAACCATGCAGTAGCTCACTTGTTAATATAAGTATTTGTGTTGCTTGTGAGTCGACATAAACACATGAAAAGCGTGTATATGGCTTGCACTGAAGACGTTACTGCAAGTCTTCCTCAAGGTGACTGGACTTCCTGCAGGATCACTCCTGCTCTGTCACATTTTCTTTTGTTTTAAGGTAAAGAGATATAAACAACAAGAAGCTAAAAAGCCCACTTCCATTCTGCTAGCCTTTTCTGCCTATTACAAATTATTGTTCTTACTAAACTTATTCCAAACTATAGGAGTTGCAGTGTAATCTGATAGATGCTGTGTTGCTTAGAGTAGAGAACTAAAAGACAGCTCTTTTCAATTGCAACAATGGGGGAGATGAATGCATCACTGGCTTCTGAAGGACACATAAACTTAATTTGGGAGAGTTAAAAGGTTTCAGATAGTATTGAGCTGCACTTCCAGGCCATGCAGCTGTTCAAGGATTTCAATGGCTTCTGTCTAAGTGGTGCATCCACATCATGCAGGTCTTCCACAGTTCTCCATTACATTTATTTTGAAAAGCACTACCCCCTACCACCCACATGGCTAAGAATGTCATTAATATCAGCAACGGCGATGAGAGTGTGGAGAATGGCACCAGGCCAAACGTATGCTGCTCTAGTGAGAGTAAAATACTTGCATCCATTTGGAAATGCGTATGCAGACTTTACCCTGCAGTTCTCATTCTGCATAGCTGTCACTGAGCAAATGTGTCCCTCTATACATCCCAGCACATACAAGAGAACTACCTTCTCCACAATGCCATGAAGTGTTGGTCAGAATAACACTACAGTTTCATTAAATGCTTTATGGATATTACATGCAAGTTTTAGCAATTGACACAATGGGGCAAAACATTAAAAAGATGGAATATCAAAATATAACACAGAAATAATACAACTGTGTTCTGTGTTATCCTGAACATGAAATGGTAAATATGCACGAGTAATGTGGTCATTTGTTCTGCTGTAATTGCTTGATTGCTACACCGCTCTGTATCTGAGAGCTAAGACTTCCTGGCCACAAGCCCTGGCAGGCATGCCAACACACATACAGGCACGTAGGTGCACGCACACGTGCACACACACGCGCAGACTGTGGAGTGCCACAAGCACTCATTTCAAATTTGTACCACATGGTGTGAGATTGGCCAAACAGCAGAACAAACAAAAAAGGACCACTGACTTTAAGTTACTAGTTAGATTAGTACACTACTGCCTAGTTGCTGAACTCATATTCTTCTTAGCTACTGAAATCACACACCATTCTCTCTAGTGACTGAAGTCATACACCACTCTGTCTAGTTACTAAATTCATACACCACTCTGTCTAGTTACTAAATTCATACACCACTCTGTCTAGTAATGGAATCATACATTATTCTTTTCAGTTCATCATACATTGTTCTTTTCAGTTAGTATGCTCATATTTTTATGTACATGATTCATACAGCGTTCTTGTTTAATTCCTGCATTCCCACAGTGCTCTTTCAAGTTGTAAAATTCATATCCTCTTTTTATTTACTGAACTCATACACCATTCATTCTAGTTACTGATTTCATATGCTGTCATGCTTAGTTATTTTATTCATATAGTGTCCTTAGAACACAAACACATGCCTCACACATATTTTCACCTCGTTCTGAGATGTGAGAAATGTGGCTATTTATTCCAAAGCTTTAGCAATTGAACTGAATATTATGTATTCAGATTTGTATCAAATTTGACAAATGCCAAAAGTTTAAAGAAGCAGTTGCTATTTTTCAGATCCTATAGCATCACTTTTGTTTAAATAATAATAATAATAACAACAACAACAACAATAATGGACAGCTTTCTGTTGCTGCTGCATGTTCATGCTGGGGACACTTCTGACGGTGTGTACCTAACCACACACACACACACACACACACACACACACACACACACACACACACACACGCACGCACGCACGCACTGACACATCATGTTCTAGTGTCTGGCACTAAGGCTGTCATTCTGCTCTGGTTATAGAGGAAGCTAGTAAGAGAAGCTGCGTCTACATAACAAAGGAAAGATCTTAGAAGTCATGATTCTTTTCCTGAGTGAATAAGACATTTTCCAGTTTCGTTTTCGGTAGTATTAGGTGACACACCGCAAACCCTCTATGAAGGCAGGATGTGACATCGAGTTAAATTGGGTGGAGTGCCGTGCTGTGGTGGGAGGGTTTTGTGCTCCTGCGTTGTGGCAGTGGGCAGCACCGTGAGTTAGGGAGAGTACCTGTCACTGCTCTCATTACACATGAGTCCCTTTAAACAGCACTCTGCCTATCAGGGTACTCATGACTAAAATTAAATGTAATTGTCCTGAACGGAAAGGAAAAAGTGGATCCTCTCATCTCTGACGTGCTGTATATCGTGAATTCAGTCCTTATTAGGCATCACATCACCAAGCAAATTTTAAGAGCACAACTAACAAATTCTTCTAATTTATTATTTAATACTTTGGGTTTTAATCATTGAAGTGCTTGTATATCCTTTGTAGGTCAAACCTGTTTTAATAAATTGCTCAGCTCTATTTCAACTATGTATCCTGAATATACAATGGGTTTCCAAAAGACTTGACAACAGTTTCCAAGATGCGGACCCTGTAGTCACTTTGGATTAAAAACTCAATAGACTGGGGATAAGAGGAAACATTGCTTTTTAAAAAGCTTTATGATAGATGTATTGTTATGCATTATAGTATGCATATGACGTTAAAGTGGTCAGATTTTCAGCTCCATTTCAAACAATATACTAGTAAATATTATGAAACACTCAGAACTGTGCAGGAAGAAAAAAAAAGTTGAGTTCCCAAACATGCTTTCATCCAGCATACATCAGCAGTAATCTGACTATGTTAAAGTCCGTCTCTAACAGTTAAGTCATGCTAACATGCTATCTGAATTCAGTTACATTCTGTTCCATCTTCAATGTTGTACTATCACAGCTCGTAAGCTTAGCAAACCCACACTATTAAAAACTATGACTGCTACGACAACAGATAAACGTTAACATAAACCAAATATCAAAAACCAACCTAGCACATCTTCTGCAAATTGCTGTCTTTTTTTGTCCAAAAATTAGCCCTCCAGATCCACAGATCTATGTACCCTTTAATAGCATACATAATCATTTATCAAGAGATTTAAAATATTCATAGATATTAAATTAATCATTTACTAGATCTTTAAATTAAAGAGTGTCCTTGAAGTTTTAGATGTAAGGAATATCCTCAGCAAAGAAGAATCCCCTATGGAGATTTTATATTTCCAGCTAACATCATACCAGCATCAATTGTTTTTTCTTTTTTTTAACATTTAGCTTTCATACAAGCAGAATTTTCACAAGGGAAGGGAAAAAATAATCACTGTGAATTTCTCACTCAGCGTTCTAGTTTTTAAATGATTTTACAAATGCACAGGTTTGACAAAACCTAAATTTGGAAAAAAACAGATCCGTAGTTGGGATCTGACAGACAAATTCCAGAACTCAGCCAAGGCCACAGGTCATGACGGTAATTCAGACTGGCCTTGTCTCAGTTGGTGACATGAGACAGGGAGAGGTTAAACACGACCCCACAGACAGCTCCAGCTAATACCCTGAGGAAGGTGTCAACAAAAGGACTACATTTGCATTTGGCAATCCGCTGAGCAATCCCTTCCAGAATGCAACAAAAACATCTACTGGCAGGCTTTCCCCAACCTCCATTCTTCTGTCCACATATCACATCTCACACCATTTCATCTGGTGTGGATATTTTCCCCTCTAATACCCATAAAAGCACCATATTAATTAAAACTAAATCACTGGGTGTTGCCAAAGTGTATAACATAAGAAGGCATTAATATATGTATATATGTATGTATGTGTGTGTGTGTGTGTGTGTGTGTGTGTGTGTGTGTGTGTGTGTGTGTGTGTGTGTGTGTGT
>JABJVR010000007.1:836159-854087 GCA_025773905.1 Chitala chitala | reverse complement strand
TGTGTGCTCCCCCGGACAGGCGAGTGTGCTGCTCCCCCTGACAGGCGAGTGTGCTCTCCAGGACAGGCGAGTGTGCTCTCCCAGACAGGCGAGTGTGCTCTCCCAGACAGGCGAGTGTGCTCTCCAGGACAGGCGAGTGTGCTCTCCCAGACAGGCGAGTGTGCTCGCCCAAATGCATGACGTGAAATAAGAGCTGTGCAATACTACTCTGTATGCACCATTACTAACACAAACATGACTACCAGTAGCCCCCAACTTACAATGGAGATGCATTTCGATGACCTCATCGTAATTTGAAAATATTGTAAGTTGAGACATGGCCACAACGCCAAAAACACAGAAAAAAATACACACTCTAACACGAAGACAACTGAACTCTGTCGATCGCTGAGGAGAGTGAGGCATCTCACAAGGCGGGAGGTGCGTATATCTCGGCAGCGTCCCCACGTTATCATACCGCATACGCTGCTATGTTTACCTGCCATGCGAAACTTAAAATATTTTTAGAATATTGTCATATTGCTATCGTCACTGTAACAACTAAAAAATCGTAAGTTGAACCATCGTAACTCGGGGACCATCTGTAATTTATACCAAATAGCATGTGAACAACACAACACCTCAAATATATAAACTAATAGTTAAGTTAAATTTAACAGAACTTCACATGTACCAGGTACCCCGGCAAAGAGCTTGACGGCTTGTACTTTCTACTGAAGTAACTTTATGTATATTCTGCTTAGAGAAAAGCAAAAAAGGATCTAGCCCATAATCAACTGCCTCACTCAACAGCACTCAGGACTGACAAACAAGGGTCACACTATGACAACCACATTAACAACATTGAAAGAAGACCCATGCACAGGCCTCTGTCCAAGCAACTACTATTTAGCAAATATTTTTTACTCCAGTTGTTGCAAACCAAAAAATTATGCATGTTGTTGATATTCAGTTCTTTATGGAGTAACACAGAACCAGACCATTAAAAATAGTCTTCAATGAATGATGTAAAAATTACATGTAATGGTCTTATTTTCATCTATTTATAGGTTTCAATCTAAGTAAAGAGTCAATGCCTCAAGCCTCAAGGTTTAAATCCCAGCCCAGACTCCAGGTGTGTCCCTGAGCAAGACACTCAGTGCTAGCTCCCCGGGCACCACATGTGGCTGCCCACTGCTGCCCCCGGGGGACGGGCTAATGCAGGGAACCAATATCACTGTAACTTGTATGTGAAATGTTGTAAATCGCTTTGGATAAAACCGTGTGCTAAATGTAAATCTTTAACCTGTCAAAGTGGCATGAGGGCAAACAGTGAGGTCTGCAGAGTTTCCCTCAAGGTGTGGCTATCTAAAAAGTTACACATGGTTTGAAGATGAACATCCTAAATCGGTGTGAAGCTAAACAGACCATAAGTGGCCTGTGAACTAAGATGACTTAACACCGACTCATTTTGTTAGCTGACAATAATGTAACTCAAGGTTTATAATCCTGTCCTCCTGCCTCTATTATGACTATAAAAACAAAGCTCATAGGGCATTCTTTGAGAATAAATTCACTTAAGACAACATGAAGGCAGCAGCTGCAGATTATATTTTTGCGTCTGGTTTTCAACAGGACAGTCATAGCAAAGGGAAACACGAGGGTTTCTACAAAGCTACAGGACAGGGGAGTCTTACTGGCTCCACCCCAAAATCACTGGAACACTTGTGTAGAAGCTGAAACTTCTCTCAAGATTAGTGAAACAGCAACAAGCTATTAGTAATCAAAATGGTTTACCAGAACATACATAAAACCCATGTTTATTCACTCAGCCCTTCATCCAGCCCTTTGTTCAGCCCTTCGTCCAGCCCTTTGCCCAGGCCTTCGTTCAGCCCTTAGTTCAGCCCTTTATTCATTTTCCAACCTCTTGGCCCAGACAGCACTGCATTGGGTCTGATCCCATAGCTGCAAATGTCAAAAGCAGGGTAAATTGTGGACAGGGAGCCAAAGTACCACACTCATCACTAAATCAGATCCAATACATGCTTTCAGGAAAATATTCCACTGAAAGAAATCTGAGAAAGTGAAAAGGCAAATTAAGGGGACAGTTAAACAATCTGCTGAAAACTCCTCCTGAGACAGAAGGGAGGAAAATACTTGAGTGTTTAGGTGACACCCCTAGTCAGAGTGGTCATGTGTAACAGCAGAGCCCAAGGGGGCTATAAACATTCCCAAATTACCTTTGACCTGAGCAGTGATAAATACTTTTACAATGTTTGGATGTAGTAAGAAATCTTAAAAAAATGCTAGTATTTAAAACCCTATACACCCTCCATGCAGAACATGAACTGAATGAAAAATAAAATATTTAGGACTTTTTTCATTAGAATAGCCTGTAACAGCCTGTACCAAAATGACAACACATGATAGGAGTAAACGTAGACACTAAACGTATGACTAAATTTGTAGCCATTAAACCGCTGTAAACCTTCTGTCTCTGATCTTGTCAAATAAGGACAGGACTTTGTGTTTATGGAAGGCATCAGATTTTCCCCTCCATGTTCCTGAGTTCGTTTATGACCTTATTTTTGTGTTGAATAGTGATAAATATCTAGCAGAGCAGGGCACAGAGAAGTACAGGATTGAAAGAAGATGCTTCAGGTTGTAAGAACAGGCTCCAACTATGTAGGTTAGGAGGGATTTTTAAACATACAATCCCCAGTGCTCCCTCTGTGTCCATGGTGGGGTTTGTCAGGGTGCACCACAGAGCATGGGAAAGGTGCCAAAAGGGCTTTCAGCTGCTGTCCAGTGTGTAAATCATTCCAGCCTTTCTAGCTTTCAAAATTCCTACTCCTGCTAAGTAAATTAACCTATTCTTCAGTTTATACCATCTCTTTAGTGTTTAAAGAAAAAAATGAACAATTCAGAAAAATAAAAATAAAAAATAAGAAAAAGCAGAAAAGTATACATTAAGACTAAATCGGGGCCAAAAGATTAAACCATGGCAGTGTTGAGTGCCACTGCCCTTTGAGAAAAACTTCCATGAACACCAACAGATGTGTCAAAAAAAAGAATGCAGTGGTATTCTTCTCAGGTGTTTGGCTGCACTGTTTGTTTTGGGTATTGTCTACTGAGAGAAGTGTGCTGGAGGGAGGAGAGGCAGGCCCCAGCTGCCGCCTGCCAGGGAGGTGCTGGGAATAGGCCGGACCCCAGCTGTGGTGGGCCTGGGATGCAGAGTCCCTGGGATGCAGAGTGCAGAAGCCAAAAACTGGCTACCATGAGCCCCATCCCTCACATGTGGAAAGTGAGGAGATGTAGGTTTTGGTCAGATGATGTCAGTAAAGAGATTTAAACCAAATCGGTCTGTGGCAGAAAATGTCATTTCCTAAAAGAATTAATGAACATTAAAGACTCTTCCTATTCAGGATGTAAAAAATAAACAAATAACACAGATAACAGAACAAAAAATGCCAATATGAGTTCATTAGTAGTATGACATGCTGAATGGAATATGTGTCTGATGAATGGAGGTCCATTTCCAACACAGATATTGAAACATGTCTTCACCATTAATAAATCAAACATTCCTTTTCATACATGACATGAGCAGTGATACTGAAATGGGCATTGGATAAAATCATTTATCCTCTTCACTCCTCAGTTCTTCCATGTATCCTCCACACTCCTCAGGTTCTCCATTTACCCTCCTCACTCCTCAGGTTCTCAATGTACCCTCCTGACTCCTCAGTTCTTCCATGTACGCTCTTCACTCCTAAGGTCCTCTGTGTACCCTCCTCACTCCTTGCGTGCTTAATTTACCCTCCACACTCCTCAGGTTCTACATTTGCCCTACTTTCTCCCTGGACATTTCATGTGCCCTCCTCACTCCTCAGGTCCTCCATTTAGCCTCCTTGCTCCTCAGACCCAATTGCTTTGACAGAGAGGTAGTTAATCATTTTTGCCCTGGAGAAGCATGGAGGACAGGGAACTTGAGCATGAGTTCATTGGGGGAGCAACAAGAAGGGACTTCTGGGAAACCAGAAGGGTTAATAGTTCATGTGAGACAGGACTGGCACCAGCAAGATATAATAATACACTTGGCAGCCCACTCTGTGTCAAAGCTTAATTCCCCCAGGGAAGGAAGGACACAGCCTAATCTGTATTCAGTCCTGACATTGTCCACATCTGACATGGAACATTAGCCACTAACTCTCTCTATAGACTAGTAACCTTCAGTTTATATTACTTTATGTTAATAGAAAAAAATTACATACAGCATCGTTTGTCATTGTTACCAGGCCTCCTTGCACCTGATTTAAATGCATGTATTTACTCCAGAGGAGAAAGCTGCGCCAGCGGAGGTTTCACATCTTTTTCGGGTTTATTGATCTTTGATCCAAGCCCCTTGAAGCCTTCGTTCCAATTTTACCGTCTGCTTACCATGGCGCTGCACGCTCTTCAAGAAGGAGCTGCTTTTCATAGGGTGGCCATGTGGAATAGTGCAAAGGCTGCAGCTGAGCACATAGCCACTGGATGTTAAGCCTGCCACTGTGGACTCTCCCTCAATCATAGATAATTGGGCTTTAAAATATTACATATATATTTATTTCCCATGCTCCTCAATTTTCAGCTTCAGAAGCATGCATTTTTCCACTGAACTCAGAGCATCATTAAGATTAAACACAAATGTGAGGTATAGAGTAAGCAATTAGGATCCAGAAGAGGATGGAAAACATGCTGCTACAGGATGCACTAGAAGGTCCCTTAGGTGTGAGCAATGGGCTGTGAACTCTGCCTTCATTACTGTGCAAACCCTCACCCAGCTCTGTGCTCCTACCACAGAATACTGTCCTATATGTTAGAGAGGACCTGGCAGAAAGTCATGTCCTTCCAGTTAGTGCCTGACTGTGTGGGACAAACCTGAGAGCTACGGCAGCAGTACAGCACTTTCAGAAGTACCAGAAGACACCCACAGCCCGCCCCCTCCATGCTTTCACTTCCGTTGTTAGACACCCTTCACTGACCCCCCCTCCTCCCTGGCTGTTTTCATCTATGCTGTTCCAGAGCAAGGCAAATCTACTGTTCCAGCTTCAGAGCAGAAAAAAAATCAAATACTGACCTCTACTCAGGTCAATAAATCCATTCCTTGAATGCATCTCCAGAGCTGGCAGGCTCTAAAACCAGAGAGGACCTGAATTCCTTCAGTGGCGGAATTTAAAGTCCCAAGCCGCATGCCAGTGAGCCTGGGTACAAAGCTGCTGCTAGAAATCCAATTAATGAAACAACTGTTATTCTTCCAGGGGGAGGGGAATTACTATTATTATTATTATTATTATTATTACTATTATTATCAGCAGCAGCAAGCAGTTCTTAGCACATATTTAAAATAAATCTGTGCATAAGTAAGGTAAAATAAACTAAGAGACAAAGGATTAAATAATGATAATATTGTATCCACTTCAAATGAAGTGAGGTGTAAAACAGAAACACCGTCAGGAGCGTAAATTCTGTGGCCATTAACCGAATTCTGTTGAGATTAATCACTGTACCGTAATTTCCTTCAATCCAATTAAGAATTCATCCTCCTTTTCACATCGCTGCAGTAATCTTATAAATGTGAAACCTAGCATGCTGATAGGATTTAATTTGTAATTATTTATCTAAGGGATTTGTAGCGGTACCGCCTATTAATCTGATATTTTTGTGATGTTACAGTAACAGGCGTCAGTTTGCTGATTTACTTCATGTACTCTAGTGAACAACAAGCCCCATGTAAGCAGGACTGCCTGCCTGTGCAAGTCTGAATGCAAAGACTTGACTTCAGCTCTGAGCACTGATCATAACAGACCAATTTAGAGCCTTTTGTTAAAAAGACACACTAGTCTGCTTCAGTGAAAGATTAATATTGTCCAGAAAATAGACTACTGCATCTCTGTGGTTAAACACCCTTACTTTACAATGGACGTTATTTTACTCTCAGCTGATTAAACACCAATTCCTTCATGTACAGTGTTAAACATGGAACAAATGCTCATAGTATTCTGCCACACGAGTCACTTCTAAGAGTAGGAAACAGAGGCAGGGTGCCTAGGACCAGAGAGTCTGGCACCAGCTCCCTAACCCATCCCTACAAATGAGCAGGTCCTGCACAGTACAGGCCCAACTGGGTGCCTGTAAGTGACAGTGATCATCAGCAGTGCTAACAGACAGCCTCCTGCGCCTTCACATGTACGAACCGTTAACAGCTCAGACAGGAACTTACTTTCCGCGTTTCACAAAGCAGTGATCAAGCTGCAACCACAGACGTTGTCAAGAAAAAGTGCAAGCAAGTATTGACTCATTCACAAAATCAAAATAAAAAAATATGTATTCAGAATTATAGATCAAAAGGGTTTTTTTTAGTTTTTACACTGCCTACACATACACTCAGTAACTGAAATGCAAAGTCTTGAGAGTTAAAAAAGTGAAAAGTGGATGGCAGGAGAACAGAGGCTGCACATGTTGGCACTTCTTCACGCTGACTCTGCTGTCTGCTGGAGAACAGGTCCTCACTGCATCTGGGCACAACCATGCATAAGTAAGCGTAGAGCTGCTTACTGGACACACAATTCACTGCTGACCATCTAGTAACAAGGTTTTATATTCTCCATCCAAAACCAAAATCACATGATGTGAGTGACAGTCCCATTCTGAAGGGAACAGAGGCTAACCCTGTGGGGGCCGCTGTCTGTGTGCTCCTATGTGCGAGACAGCAGAGCACCTATTTTTATGCTGGTTTATAACTGACTGGGGGTGTGTGCGTGTGTGTGCATGCATGTGTGTGTGGTACGAATGTGTATGCAAGGGTGAGTTACAGTTTGTGTATATACTACAGTGTGTTTGTGGTTGTATGTCTAATGTCTGTAGTTGTGTGTGGGTCTGTGTATGTGTCCATGTGTGTGCTTCACTGGTCTGTGTGTATGTGTTTCACTGGTTTGTGTGTTTCACTGGTCTGTGTGTGTGTGCATGTTGCACTGGTCGTTGTGCGTGTGTGTGTGCGTGCACACGTTGCATTGGTCTGTGTGTGCACGTGTGTGCGTGTGTGCGCTGCACTGGTGTGTGTGTGTGTGTGTATGTGTGAGAGTGTCTGTTTTTGTGTGTGTGTGTATTTGTGTGTGTGTACACATGCGCATTGCACTGATCTCTGTGTGTGTGTGTGTGTGTGTGTGTGTGCGTGCACGTGTGTGCTTTGCACTGGTCTGTGTGTGTGTGTGTGTGTGTGTGCACTGCACTGGTCTTGTGTGTGTGTGCGCGCGTTGCACTGGTCTGTCTGTGTGTGTGTGTGTGTGCATATGTGTGTGTGTGTGTGTGTGTGCGCGTTGCACTGGTCGGTGTTTGTGTGTGCGCGTGCGCTGAACTACTCTGTGTGTGTGTGTGTGTGCACATTGCAGTGGTCTGTGTGTGTGTGTGTGTGTGTGTGTTGCACTGGTCTGTGTGTGCGTGTGTGTGTATGTGTGTGCGCGCTGCACTGGTCTGTGTGTGTGTGTGTGTGTGTGTGTGTGCGCTGCACTGGTCTGTGTGTGGTAACTGATGAGTGATCCAGCGCTACTCTCCCAGCCTCCCAGCTAAAAGGAGATTAAGCGTAATAACACAATTTAAAAACAATAACATTTGCAAGTAAAACGGAGCACTTAGCTGATGGCATGTTTGGGGATGACGGGGAGATAACAAGAGGATAAAGACATACCGCTAAGCAGCCTGAGTGTGGAGGAAGCTGTTTAGCTGTAAAGTCATTAACAATCTCATCAGTCTCAAGTGCAGTACCAGTCCTGTCAGAAATACCGTTATTCCTTAAAAAGAGTCACCAGGCCTACTGCCCTTAGAGGAAGCTGTCGATACACCTTGTGCAGTTGTGCGTAATTTCACATAACACTGTCTTCCTCATATGCTCTCATAAGTGTAATATTCAGGTCACAGAGAACATCAGTCAACAGCTCAGGCTCAAAAAAGTAGGGAAGTGTTTTCACTTGAAGGCTGCTGTGCACATGAGTCTCTCAGTTACTATACCACTAGCAAACGATTTGCGTTTGGAACAGCAGGTGGACTTTTTCCCTGTCCAAACTGCATGATACCAGTATAAAGGTAGTGGTAGAAAATCAGCACAGGTCATTGGCATGTCACAGCTAGATCAGCATCCTCATCATTAATGTAGAATTTACACATAAAGCTACTCTAGACATCCTCCAAAACATGCATCCTCCAAAACTCCACCTACAGTTTAGCTTCATATGAAAAAACATCTGGCAGATGCAACAAGTTCTGCAAGACAGTATTAGAGGAAATTGAAAATAAAGTGCCATCACTACAGCTGCAGGGCAACCCCTGGCTGTGCCTCCCAAGCCTGGAGAAGAGACTAACATCTTCTATGTGGCAAGAATAACACAGCCACAGAATGAGGCTGTGCAGGGAATAACACAGCCACAGCATGAGGCTGCGCAGGGAATAACACAGCCACAACATGAGGCTGTGCAGGCAATAACACAGCCACAGCATGAGGCTGCACAAGGAATGACACAGTCACACAATTAGACTGCACAGGAAATAACACAGTCACACCATGAGGCTGCACAAGGAATAACACAGTCACACCATGAGGCTGCACAAGGAATGACACAGCTACAGCATAAGGCTGCACAAGGAATAACACAGTCACACCACGAGGCTGTACAAGGAATAACACAGTCACACTATGAGGTTGCACAGGGAATAACATAGTCACACCATGAGGCTGCACAGGGAATGACAGCCATAACCATGTATCAACTTTACTGTAATACTGTTATATTTCTGGTTGAAGGCTAACGTGAAGGACAGCCTCTTTTCTCACAACACAATGGCAAACTGTATATTTTGCAACTTTAAAACAACCACAGAGACCTATGGAGAGACAGAGAGATGAGTGTGAAGAACTCAGTAGATGTTCACCTACCCACAAACCACAGAGAGGTGGTCTAGCAAACCGAATGGTGGCCAGAGCTCTCGTGTCCTCTTGGTGATTCATACTCTTCACTTCCTCCAGTCAAAACACTAACATAACACCTGATGCAATCAGCAAAAAGGAAAAGCACATTCACAATAACACCAGCAGAACATGTGCTGAAACAAAGCAAGAATATGGCAATTCAGTTCTGTAGACCCAGAGGAAGTTGATGTGAAATATTCAGACCTATATTTCTACTCCTGCAGCATTAATGCATCCTTAGGTAAGACAAAATAAACAGATTAATTTAAAATCAAAAGGTCAGTAGCTCATCCACAGTGCAGTTAAAAATGTGTGTCACCCAGCCACTCTGATTTCAATGTATACTTGTAGTACCTAGATGTGCTCATGTTGGAGTCCTAACAAAGGCCTGTCAATTAGCTAAAAGAAAGTAAAGCAGACCTGAATTACCAGAGTGGATCCAGTTAGGGAGATGGAGAGAACAGGTCTCTAGTAGATGACACTGAACCCACCAGGTGCCAGTTTGGGCTCCAGCTGCTGATATGGAACCAAAAGGCACTGCCCATCCATTTCTACAGCTGAACTAAAATGCTGTACAAATGCCATAAAACTACACAGAAATGAACACAATGAATATAGTTTTTAAACAGATTATTCTTGTGTGTGTGTGTGTGTGCGTGTGTGGGCGCGCGCGAGCGTGTTCGTTTTTGCGGGAGAAAAAAAAAAACAATAATAAAAAAAATATATGCAGTTCCTGATTCAAAAAATATTTTTGCAAAATACAAAGAAACCAATGCCAAAAATAGGACTATAGGACTGAGGCTATGCATTTACCAAAATTCACAACTAAAAATCATGTAAACTGTGCAAAACTATTTGTGAACAGTTTGCCTCAAACATAGGTTTTAGACTGATTTCCTGCATAATCCCAACACAGCATTGAAACAAACTTCAAAGTACCCAAGTGTGTCTTTTCTTTAGGTCCATGTCCCACTTTATTACAAAGGACATGAGGACTATGCCCAGAGCAGCTAGAACACAAATAAGGTCCTTACACATAAAGAAGCTTGTGATTTAAAATAAATATATTGTTTTTCACTCATAATTTTGCATATCAGCATCGGATACCCATGAATTTAGACCAATCCAAACCTAATTTAATGTTCTTCAATTTAGTGTATAAAACCCAGGAGGTCAAATTTTCAATTTAAGTCTGATATTGTGGAAATGGGTCCCATTTTTAAATGTCAATTTTTTTTACGTTCTGAGCTGCCGCAGAAGGCAATCTGTGAGCAGTGTCAAAGGCAAGCAGAAGGTAAGGCTCTACAAAGGACCTTCTCACAGCGAACTGAGAAGCGATGCCATCAAGCCCGTGCCAAAAGTCATAAAAGAAGGGACTGGCAGGTTGTAAGCGGAAAAAAGATCTCTAACTAGGCAAGCATCTAACAAAGAGGAGCAGCAGACAGCCCGGGGCATGTGTCCACCCCCTCGTTTTGGAAATGAGTCTACTTAAACACACTTCTCATCACTCTCAGAAGCAACTGTGAAAAAGGAACTCAACAGACAAGCATACTTAGCGCTTATTTTCTTTTTCACTTCGCCAAAAAAGTTGTTGGCATAAAAAAAAAAATTGCAAAAATGTAAATAACAAACATATGTAAATAAATAATTCTTAACTACAGTCATTAGCAATGCACGTCTCACAATGGCAATGTTAAGAGACACCAAGCCAAGCTCATGAGAAGTAGTGCAGTGGTGAAGGCACTGAACACAAGCATCAGGTTCCAGACATCAGTGATGCTCCGGAGCTGAACGGCTTCAGAGAGAACCCAGCAGGACAGAAGTGTGATGTAAAGATGTACTACGACACTGTGGGCCAGGGTCCGACAGCAGCTTAACGTGCTCTGTGTTTTAAATGTCTCGTTTTGACAGATTGTAGTTTCGAACACGGTGCGGGTACAGAGCCTCAGCCCCTCCAGTCTGAGCCGCCGAGGGGTCACAGGAGCCATTCCATCTCAAACAACAGAAAACAAAGTGGCAGAACACTCCTGGGATTTAACAACAACCTTTTACTGCACTTTGGCAGACGGCGAGTAGAAAGACTCATTTTTCCTCTTCACTACATAATGTCTGCCAAGCAGTATGACGGCTTCCTGTAAACAAACACAGGTTTCCAAACACATGCTCGCCTTGCAGCGCACTGCAGTGTGCATACTTCAAGTGGCGTACGGGTTTTCCTGTCAACAAAACACTCACTGTTTTCAAACACGTCACCAGTAAGAATGTCAAAGGACAAAGTGGCTAAATAAACAACACCAGGAACAAGTGTCCCAGTGCAGACTGGTTGTTTCTGCGCTCTCCAACACCAACATACTCAAGAGCTTAACGTTTCCCCCATTCATTTTTATCTGAATGGCCTGTATGTAAGAAAGAACAATAAAAAAAATACAAAAATCTGAGATTACATTGGCCAAACCTAGTTAGACAAAGCAATGCTATCAGTAAGACTGATGCTACAATAGCAGGAAATCCTATATTGAATGCTATTGTCACTAAAATCTAACTTTTTCAATTTTCACATGCATGATAATATTATAATGAATGATGATATGTCAAAATGTGCATTATCTGTGCCTGAAGACATAAATAACATCCCATAACTCATCTGGCAGCCGAGATCTGAGTATGCAGTGACAGTGGCTTTGTGGTGGGCTAGCCTATGATGATCTCAAACACACACACACACTTTCTCACTCACACAGACAGTCGCTTCTGCTCACCACCACAGCATAAACAGATAAAGGCTGAGAGGGCTGGAAAGTACAGCCAACACTGTGGAAACCATGGAAGTCACATGATCCCCTAAGAACAGTGGAACAAATGCTCGACTCAATTCAACAGATCAATGGGCTCAGCGTTGCGTGGAGTGAAGTGTCGGGCATGTGCGGGTGATGTCAAACAGACTTCCGCCTCCTGTGAAAGCCCCTGAACTCCAAAACTAAGCCCTTAATACTTACAGGAAGACCAGAAAGCCTCCATATATACAGGGAGACCAGCAAGCCTCCATCCTGAGGACACCAAGAAGCTTCCATTCTTACAGGAAGACCAGTGAACCCCAATACTTAGAGGAAAACCAGAGAGCCTCTATCCTTACAAGGAAACCAGTAGGGCTGGGTATCGTAAAGGACATCGCGATACGATATGTACCTCAATACTGTGGGGTATGTTTCAATATGATACAATACTAATATTTAATGTTATAGATTGCAATACTCAGCATCATTAAATGAAAATTTTGTGCTCAAAATACAACTTGCTCTGTAGCACTTAGGTAATCTAATAATCAGCAGGCACATCTCATTATACTGGTAAATGAGTCGACAAACTATTTTAATGAACTTTTAGGACTTTTATTCACTTCTCCATACATCCTGGGCACTGCTACATCTGTTATGTATCTGTGAGTTGGGATAACATAAAACGGTTCCATCGTGTTCACTGTTAGCTTGAAGCCTGGGTCTTCAACAAAGCTATAAGGGCACGGATCTGGGCAAATAAAACGCACCAATGAATCTGTAATCTTCTGTGCATGAGCTGAGGTAGATGGAAACCTGTAACTGGCGTTGTCCAGAGTAGTTTGCTTTGGGTCTATAGGTTTCTGTGGCAGTTGCTCTGCTAATTTTTCTGCATGGTCTTTGTAGGTGGACCCACAGGTTGGTTGTGTGGCCTGAATACCGTATTGCAGCATGGCAACACTTGCAAACAGCATTTGTGTTGTCCATATCATTACTCCCTTCTCTGGCTTTAAAGCCAAAATGTAGCCAAATGTCTTCTTATAAAGAAGAAGGTGTTGCTAACATTTTCTTCAACATTTCACTTTCACTCGCTTCGCTCCCAGTCTCAAAAGAAAAGATGTGCTCTGTACAAGGAGGACCTGCTACCATCTACCACACTGGCCAGGGAAGCTACCCCCTTACCCCTCTTCAATGCTGCAAGGAGTATCAATATTAGGAGGTAAAATATCGATATTTTATCTTAAAAAAAAAAAAAAAAAATTATATATATATAGCAAGCTGCCATCCTTAGAGGAAGATCAGAGAGCCTCTGTCCTTACAGGGAGACCAGCAAGCCTCCACCCTTAGAGGGAAACCAGCAAGCTGCAATCCTAAGAGGAAGACCAGCGAGGTTCCATCCTTATAGGGAAACCAGCAAGTCTCCACCCTCAGAGGGAGACCAGCAAGGATAACTGGCAGCAGCTGACAGGCTCTGGCAGCCTGATATTTTCACTCCTCTTCAGCATTACCAGCTGTCCTTTTTATGGACAACTGGGTCCTCACTCATGCCGAACAGCGCTGAGTGCAGTCATCCAGCAGGGTTATCAAACGCCTGTCAAGTCAAATACATGCAAAAGGGCAAAAACAGGAAGGGCTGCCCATGCCAAAGTAAAGCAGGAAAACATTAAATTATGTCAATAAAATAATAAAGTGCCCTTTCATTCAGGATAACTGCATGCGTTTCAATTGACAAAAGATTAGTTTACCTTAAGTCTTTAAACGTAATTACTGTAACAAGCCAACAGACCTATTTCATAGGCAGATTTCCTCCTTTTATTAACAGAAACATTACAATAAAGAGGTGCGTGGGGGCAGACTTGAAGAAATAAATGCGGCCGTGTTAAGGAAGGAGCGTCCATGCAACTCGACTTTCAAAAACAAACACACCTAGCAAAAGCCGAGCTTCTGTGAACACTACTGATTTATTCCTGCACTCAGCAGAGCGTGACGAGACGAGGGTAAAGAGAGGGTACTGGGCGCAGTGGCACTGGAAATGATGACCCGGACCCTCTGGGCCAGCAGACTAATTAATAATGGGTCCGGGAAGCTGTCCCGAGACAGGGTGCTCTTGTGCTGCCTTGTGCACAGTAACGTCCCTATTAGACAGGGGGACGGGAGGCTGTCAATGATTAATGGGCCATTGTTGTGGGGAGCGTATCTGGAGGGAGCCATGTGCTTATCGAGCCTGTAGGCCCAGGCCCTCACAAGGGCCCCGTGACCCAGAGTCACCCTGAATCTCAGCGCCTTCACCCCTCACACAGATAAAGGCGCCACACTCGCCTGAGACCCGGACCTTGCCTACGTGACTTCGTCTGGTTTTCCACACAAAGCACATGAGGCTTCCTGTGGGGTGCGATCAGAAATTAAGATATTATGTTAACACGAGCTGGAGTGTGTATGTTCTGTGGGGAAGGCACTAATCACTTCATCTGTTGAGGGCCTGGGGGGTCAGGCAGGGCACCTAACACCTTCACATATTCTAAGGAGTTAGCGTGGTGTCAAACGAGGGCTCTGGGCTCACGGTGAATGCAGGAAGCAAGTAGAGCCAGGAACTGCACACATTTTTCCCAGGAGCCCACTTCACCCCACCACCCAAAACACTTTCACAGTAAACTGATCCACTGAAAACACCGACAACAGCTCAGACATTTGGCGGCTTCTCCCCTTTTCCCTGTTCAGTAAACTCTGAGAATCGATGCAGACTGCTCTACTGGCTGACAGTGGCATGTGCGATGTCAGGCCCAGGAATGAAGCGGTCTGGGCCCAGTGCTCCTTCACTCTTAAATCTCAGTTTTCCTGTTCGTTGCGCAGGCGGCCCTGGATGACTGCAGCTAGTCAATAAAAAGAAAATGAACAAAGTGGTATCAGGGCAGAGCTGAAAGGCCTCAACGCCCCTCTGTATCGCAACAATAACAAAACGTGTCATGATCATCATTAGTGCTAAACACATGATTAACAAGCTAGCAGCTTCAGTCTTCTTTGGTCTCCTATCTACCTCCTTTTTTGAAAACAGCAGTCAACAGTTATGTTGTAGGGATCACCAACACCAGACACAAAAATCATCAGGACTGTCTAGAATAGGAAGAACAGGGGAAACTCCACATCTTAGAAGACCTCACACACCCATCAACTCAGTTATTGGGTGAATGGGAACTGTAAAGGTCATTTACAAGAGGCTCAGCAAAAATGTGAACACTTTAGTACAGCGAATGTCTCTGACTGGATTATTTAAAAGATATTACAATATTAGCGTCTGAAACAAGAAGCATATGATGTAATATGAGTGCGCACTTCAAGGATGCTTAACCAATATAAAGCAGAAGACAGTGAACCTACAAAAAGGATCACTTAATAAACTGATGGAGCATCTGAAACAAACTGGAAAATACTGCATCATGAAGGATTTAGCCAGTCTGACGAACAGGAGGAAGCAGTGAGAAAGAGGAACATGTAGGAGCTTCTGCTGGGAAATGTATATGATGATGGGTGAGGCATCAAAAGCGGAGGGGAGGCAGGTTTAGGCTGCAAAACACTGCCTTGATGAGAAACTCCCTGGTATTGTACGGCAAAACAGGCTCCCAGCTCAGCTGCCCTCTTCTGATGACAGAGCGCACCCCCCAGACCCCTTCACGAAGCCACTGCTCAAACACTGGGCTTGCACTTTATTAAAAATAAACAGAACACTACCAGAGTAGCTTTTACCGAATGGAAGCATTTTGACAAGAAATGTTCATATTTCATTTGAAATGTATGAAACGGCTGTGGCTGTAATCCCCAGAGCAAGGCCCGTGGTAAATGAAAGGAGCCGGCAGTCCAGATTAATATTATTGCTCTCAGTGTTGGGAGAGTGGCGCTTTAAAGGAAGGCCTCTGGCCTCATCCGTCTTCTGTCTCTGTGGGAACTGCATGTGAACAGACTGCAGCTTCTAAGGCTAGGCTGAGAACACTCACAGTAGCGTTTGTTAATGTATGCAAAGGAGATCCTCCTATCATGTCGTATGAGTAAGGGGCTGAAAAATAGAAAGCAGAGGGCCGTGATCAAGTTCTGAAAGTCAGGGGCTCCCTTTGTAAATGCTTGTTTCAATATAGATCAGGCACTGGAGCCTGTACCTTTGTGCTGATCAAGGTGAGAGATGAGCGGCCAAGATGACAGGATGTTTCCAGCTCCTTGATACATGCTGGCTTTAAAGGTAAGGTCATGTGCCTACAGAATACAGGATGGTCCCTCCCTCGCCAACAGACAGAGCAGCATGTAGAACATCAGGCCAACTCGGCCTGTCTCACCTGGTGAAAGGTGCTGCTCGCTTTCCCTCATGTTTCCTCTCAACAAGGTACTTAATGTGTCTGACGGAAGGGTACAGAGTGATATCATGTTTAAAATTGCAATTAAAAGTACACTTTAAAGAAACACCAAGCAAAAACAATTATAAAAAATGCTCTGTAATGGTAGTCACAAAGGCACACAAATACGATCATATTTAAGTGACTGGCTTTGACTGACACACTTTCTGCCAAAAGAACTTTTAACAGTTATAGTGTAGAACATGATATTTAGTGTGAGCATGTCTGTACAGGTGTGACTGTGAAGGCAGAAAGGATGTGTGTTAATGGAAGTGTGTTAGAGAGTGTGTGGCTAAGAAATGGAGAAAGACAGGATGAGACTGGAGACCCATTAAAGACAAGGCTGCATGTACAGTTTCACTGGCTGCGCATCACATTGTCGCCTGTCATTGTCTTGTCAATGCCTGAGAAATAATTACACTCACGCTACCTCAGCACACACACATATGACAGTTGCCACAACACCAGACCAAATTAGTTTTATACCCCTAAATTTTAGTAGGTCATTTAGGCAAACAAACGTAATTTTTTTCTATTTTCTGAGCACAGAGGACAGTGAGTGATTACAGTGAGTCTACAGAACATTTCTCATTTCATCACAAAATGGGACTGTGTGTAACTGAGCACTAAGAAACTGAAATGGACCAGTGACAGTGTTTATGAAAATAATAATTACATTTGCTGTTCAAGGTTCTTACAGGACAACTTTCTTGGGCAACACACAAACTGGCGATAAATAAAGTTCAGCTAATTTAATTTTGTTTGGTGGAATTCTTCGATTAAAAAAATTATGTTTACATGCGTTTAGCCAGCAGAACACCTGACTTGTCATCGCGGGAAATAAATAAATAAACAGGAGAACACACAAGATTGTGGAGTCATTTGCAGAAAAGAGTGAAAAATTCAATTTAAAAGACACGTACATAACAAAAAAGCATGCAGACATTAGACTGGAGGACGTGTGCTATCCCCTCTCCAACAATTTAACACAATTTGTGTTCTCTTTTCCAATTCTGTAAAACTGCGCAGAGAGAAAAAAAAGAGAGAAGATTAAGGGGGAGCCTCAACTGTTTTAATAGAAAAACAGTAAATCAATTCACACTGTTTCTGTATCACTCTGCCGGAATGTGCCAGAAACTCAAAGAGCCAAGAGAACAGCGTGCCAATTCATTTAAATAAAAGAGGACTTAGCTGAGAGGAGTATAAATGATGAGATATTTTAAACTGATTTATGCCTTGTAGTAATAAAAAGAGCGTTTCTGGTCTCGCCTGTTTAATATGCGAATATGCAGAGCATCTAGCTGCTGACAGTGTGTCATTAATAAAACCTTGTAACTGAGCAGAGATACCAATATTTCATCTTTATGAAAATACATGATGATGGTTTTACACTGCATAATTTTTTCAGGTTGTACCAATGTGCCAGTACAGTAGTGATACACACACCTTAATACACACACCGATAACTCAAAGCAGAACCACACTGTGCTTTTATCCTGAGAACATGAATCAGACCTCTGGCCAGCTGATTAAAAAGTGGAAAATTAGCCACACACACACACACACACACACACACACACACACACACACACACACACAAGCAGTACTGTTCTATCTATTCATGATATCCCACATTTCCACACACAGTACAGTTCCCATCTGCATAGTCAGTCAGTCAGTCATCTTCTATACCGCTTATTCCTGGTGAGGGTCGCGGAGAAGCCTGGAGCCCATCCCAGAACACAGAGGGCGCAGGGCAGGGGACACCCAGGGTGGGGCGCCAACCCACCACAGG
>JABJVR010000007.1:812362-836059 GCA_025773905.1 Chitala chitala | reverse complement strand
GCCCATCCCAGAACACAGAGCGCGCAGTGCAGTGGACACCCAGGGTGGGGCTCCAACCCACCACAGGGCTCACACATGCACGCACGCACACACACAAGCAGTACTGTTCTGTCTCTACATGATATCCCACATTTCCACACACAGTACAGTTCCCATCTGCAGAGTGTTTACTTCAATTGTGTTGCTAAGTGGCTAAGAGAGAGCTTACCCACTTAGCCCTGCCACCACAGGGTATAACAGCCAATTACACACTCACCATATGCCCGCCCCTTTCACATCTCTTTAATGAAGACAATTCACATTGAGATCTCAGGATGCAGCATTTTGATATTTATGCACACTAGAACAACAATGCCCTTACAGCCCATGTTTTAGTGAGCCCAAACTGTGTACCCAGAATTGTACGTTTTCTTGAAATACAGCAAGTTCACTTTAAATTCAGTTTTTCTGTGAAATTAAAAGCTCGTGTGAATGTTTCTGTTTGTGCTGAGAGCCACACAGACCAGGATACAGCATGTCACATGATTTCTAGCACGGCCATATCTGTATGCAATCTCACAAGGAACAACTCCCGATTTTCTAGAATTATCCGCTATGCAGCTATGGTGATCCAGCTGAAATATGCCATCTACTAGACACTTCACCAGATGATGACTCTGATTTTTAACTGTCATAAGGCAAAACTGCAGCCCGGGACAACATAAAGCAGGGTTTCACTGGGTCTGGACACTAGGGCTGTTAAGCACCTCAGAAAACCCCAACATAGCTTCCAACAGAAGAGCAAACATTTGTACACATATTTCAAAAATTACAGAATTACAAATATCCACAGCGTAGCCTCAGAGGACTCCCAGAAACCTGTGCAGCACAGAGAATTTCCATGTATTTTGAATGAAGGTGTCTGGGAACACAAGAGAGGAATCTCACAAAATTTAAATACAGAATTGGGACATCAAAGCAACCCTGATATTGAATTAACAGAAATAATTAGGGAAAAAGAGGAGTACCAACAGCCCATTTACATAAAGCATTAATTAATCTCTTGGCTAACAGCATCAGGCGAAGAAGCTGTTTGCCTATTCTGTCTTGGTTCTCGCCTACTAAGAGTTGTATGGGAGGGGAATATGAAAAAGATATGAATATGAAATGGTTTGGGGGATGGAAAGTAAAAGTTAGAAACACAATTCAGAGCAAAGCGTTCCCAATCCCAAGGCTTCCTCAGTCATGGTGTGAAAGTGAAGTGGCCAGAGGAAACTGGTGGGTTGGACAGAGGAGATTCTACTGCCTGTTTCATGTTAGTTTATGAGATTACATAAAGGTTGTTAAACTGAGGAGGAGGAGGATAAACTTTTACACTCTATTAGACTGACAATGGAGCCATAAAAGGCGTGAGCACCGGTGAAGCGCTCGTCCCGCTGAACCCCATCCTAACGCGTCCTCCCGTGTGCTGCAGGAGCAGCGCATGTTCACACCAGGGTTTCCTTTGGATGACTCTCCTCATTCACATGCAAAGTGCAGGACACGAGTTACTGCGCATTTGCACATAAATGTGTACCTTCTTGTGCCACAGTGGTTCCATTGCTAGGGCGTTATTAAATGGTGACATGCTTATACATACAGTATGAAATAAAAATATATAATGTTATCTCCCGGATAAATGTGTCAAGTGCTAAGTATCTATATTGGTGTTTGACACGGTCAGTCGATGTAAAAGTGGATATCCACAGAGGAAATCAACAAATACAAGGGATCAGCCTTGGTGAAGTACACAGTGAGTGGCAGGACAGGGCCCTTTCAGGCTCACACCTTCAAGCACGTTTTACATGGATGTCATCTGTAATGCATGCCACCACCCGGCTGACCTGAGGGCTGCCACCACCCGGCTGTCCTGAGGGCTGCCACCCAGCGCTGCACTCACAGCGTGTTATGACAGTGTAAGTCGGACTATATGTTAGGACTGTGCGTACACGTTGTGTCAGGTTTCAGGCCGCTGGGGCAGGGCTGCTCCTCTCCCCAGTGCTAACTGAGCAGGGCAGCACTTTTCAACATGAATGAGCTGTGCGTTCAGCCTCAATCGAAGGAGGCAGCTGAGAAAAGCCAGGAGGAGCACGGGGGAGGCAAGTTACCTAGTCTGGCTGATAACCATAGCAAGACCCACAGAAAGGCCTGTTCCCTTAAACATCACAATACTCTTCTGTACCAACTACAAATTGACAAGTAACTGATTCCAGACAAGAACTGCAATCAGACTTTATCCAAGCCTCTTGGCTCTTTATAAAATGGAGCCATCCTTTGCAGTGATGGACGGGGAACAGACAAAAGACATGCATCATGACAGCGGTTGGAAAACTTTTAAACTCAAGGGCCAGTAGTATAACTCAATTCACCTGTGTTGGCCGAACACCTAGATCCATCACATCACTGTTGCTGAGATTTGTGCGTATTTTATGTGACCACAGGCCACTACAAAAGGTTTTGCAGACCACATCTGGCCCATGGGACAATGAATAGCCCAACCTGCATTATGATACACCCCAGGCAGCCCACCCACCAGCTATTTCATTGCAAATCCCACATTAAACTTTTCTAATCCAGTAGCACTGAACACACAAGAGTGTCAGACTGAAACCTGAGGAGTGCTGACAGCTACCCATGAGTAAGGTGTTAGAGGGCATAGGTGGGCACAGCGTGTCACCATTTTCGTTTAATGTGTGCATGTGACCAGAAGAAGCCAAAGGTGAAGGTATAGAGCATGTTTAGGGCTGGCTGTGCATCTACAATAGCTCTGCTGGTACACAGTGCACCACACTTTTGGGCACATTCTTAGACTCATTGTTTGCTGATCATACATATTATAATTATTATTATTGTTCAGGCTGTTTCACTTCATGTCAAACATTATGCAGTTACATTGAAATAAGGTTATGTGGAAGCAGCTACTTACTGCAAAGTTTGTATATTTACTGAAATAAATGTAAGATTTAATGTAAGAAATGATTACACCTGTCTGGTGTACTACACAATAAGAAGATGTCTGCATGACAGCACCCCCTAGTGTCTAATACCACAATCAAGGACTGAACAACAGGTGAAGAGCAAACCAAACCAATGGTTCATAAATCACTCAAAAACTCACTCAGTTATACTGCATACAGTATGTGCTTGCCAAAGTCAATGAGAACAAGACAGGTCAGGACTGTAATTAAAAACTCAGTTGTTTCTCTAACATATAGCAGCATGAGCGGCAGACAGCCTGTTATCTATGCCACTGGTCAGACATGAAGTTCCTTAGGGACCTCAGGTAGCAGGGAGGTCTTCATCAGAAGATATCTTCCATGGTACATTACCATCTGCACAGGACAAACATCCAAAAGAATGAATGTGGCAGAGGGCATGATTAAGAGGTAGTTTAAACTGGATCCACACTGAAGATTGGAAGCATGTTTGATTCAGAGTTTGGGGGCATGTTTATGGAGGAAGTAGCACAGTGGTAAGTGTCTCAACCCCCCCAAGTTATGAGTCAGCTTTGAGTACCAATAAAAGGGGCACCACAGAGGTGTCTGGGGAAGTTTGTGAGAGTCATAAAGAAGAGAGTGGAAGCTCACATGGGAAAAGAAACAACTAACGTGTGCTACAGTGCAGAGCTGCTCCTGCAAGCATTAAAGCCATTAAACGCTCGAGTCCGTGATTTATTCTAATGTTTCTTGTTCTTGGAGGGCAGGAAGGAGAACGTTTGGATTGCCTGAAGGAGAACGTAGACTGTGTCACTATTTATTTCGTTTTATGGTTTTCTTTCTCTGTTAACTGATTTAATAACATTTTACCACATCAAAAGCTGTCTTTTATTTATTTTATTTTTTTTTTTAAGAGGGGCTAAATGACGAGGCAGCTTGGTAACATTGCTTGACTTTGAAGGCATTGTGGTGCAAGAGTCAAGTCTTGATGGGGGCTGATTCAACATTGTCGTTGTTCTGAGCCCAGCCTGTGGCTGCACGTCACACCAAGGGGCCAACTGGGATCCAGAGAAGAACAAACCTCTGTGTGTCCACTGTGTCGGGGAAAGTTCTGATCAGCCGCACACGGCACTGCAGCCCTGGTGTAGCCACAGGGTCTTCCTAGTCACTCTGGTCGTGTTGTGCCCTCATGACGTCAGATCCCAATTATCTAATTATAAGGTCATAGAGCAGGGACCCATTTTACCCTTAGGGGACATTCTGAGATGACAGTGAAGTTGAAAAAGCCCTGACCAACCAGTCCAGGCTGGCCAGTATCAAAACTAGAATATCTCATACCAGGCCCAAAACTGTTTGCCACTTCAGACAAAATATGACAATGACGTGCAAAAAGAGGGGTTTACACTGGCTACATGTAAGAGGCACAGCAGGACTACAATGATGAAAGTAACCCATGATTTGTAAGGCAATGCACCTAGCAGTGAAGTTACAGAAGATAAGAGGAATCATTAGAAGTTCCTGGCCTGAAAGAGCTGGGAGATATCCCACTAAAGAAACCCTGGTGCTCAGAGCATCTCGCTGGGGGTACTCAGACAGCCAGGAGCACCACAGTGTTTAAGGAAGGGCACCTGTGGAAAAAGGTGGTGCTGAACTATTACACTGAAGCCAGGTACATACTTAGGAATGGCTTCACAAATTTTACCCAGCAGCTAAATAAGGTCAACCGCTGGCCCCTTTATCACTGAGAAAGCACATCAACACGGCTGTCACGACCTTAAAGGAAGGGGCAGGGGACACCAGAAAATCTGCACATACTTCTTCTCAGAGAAATGAGGAAAAAATGAAAGAGGCTAACAGCTAATAAAGATTTTGAATTGCTGTATATAACTGAAGTATATTAGAACAAATTAAATTACATTTGTCTTAGTATACCTTTCCGTCTTTCCACCATCTACCCTTTAAAAGAAAAAAGCACACTTTAAACGCAGCATATTGTATCTGCACTATCAAACGTGGTTGAAAATATGGCCCCTATATAGATCTTTTCCATATGGATGGATTATCAGCAGTCTATTCTCCTAAACGGAGTATTTCCATAAACCAGTAGTACCGATCATGTACACTTAATAGATGGGCCTAACCAATCACATTGGCAGCTCTTTGTAGTATATAATGAACACTATATAGTCTGATGAATGTAGCCAGAGCATAGAAGACGTCAGTTCTTTCATTAAGAAAACCTTCCCCAAGTCCCCTGTATTGAACCAAGGGTTTTGGCTATTAGTCTGATGCATGGCGTAGTCAATTTCAGTTACGCTTTAATAAGTGAATATTTATCTTAAGCCATCTCAAAAAAGGAAGCAGAAAACGCCAAATCATTTTTATCTGCAGAGGCACGTTTCATTTTTTTGTACTTTGCTCTTACTGTTAATCTTCTTTGTCAGGAAATATCTATGGCTCAGACTTTAAATGATTTATCTACATCATCACAAGCAATACGATTCTCCGGCAAGCAGCTAGAGGCCTCTAACTTAATGCGCTGCGGAAATAATCCACTCTGTTCTTCCTCAAAGACATTTTTTTTTCCAGAGTCTTTTAGAAACATTTTTGTTAATATTTGTTTGAACATGCATTCTGGCCATTCATAAATTGCGTATTTATTTCATTAGGTTCTAAGGTCACTAAAAATGTTGTTTTAAATGCTGCTTTAAGCCAGTGAAGTGGTGTGTAAAATGCTGATCTACATCCACATCCTGGATGTGGCATATCTGCTGCTGTCAGGAGAACAGCCCACAAGGTGACCCTTCTTTCAGAGCAATGAAACAGCTCTGTGTCTAGCAAGGGAAGCTCAGCTTCAGGTGCTGAAGCAGCCTTTCCCACACATGGACATTCATGAAAGAAGACTGAGTCAAAAGCAGAATGAAAACCAGGTCAGGCACACACACCCACACACACACACAGATACACATACACACATAGTCAGACAGACACATGCACACACACACAAAGACAGACAAGTACATACACACACACACACACACACACACACACACACACACACAGACAGCCACACACATAGACAGAAAGAAAATTGGCCAGGCAAACTTACACATAGACACAGACAAACTCACACACACACACACACACACACACACACACACACACACACACACACACACACACACACACCACACACATGTCCATTTGGGACAGCAGTGGGTGAAGCCTAACCCAGATACTTCTTGAGACACCAGCATCGTAAATTGTGCACATCTGATTTCATCCAACATCTTGGACCACCTCCACTCAAGAAAAGAGGAGAGCATCGCTAGGCCTCAAGAATGAGAACCGTGCCTCAGCAGATATCAATGCCTGTCTCCACGGCACGTTTGTCAACACGATGAGCAATGGAGGGCAGCCACGCTGCCAGGTCAAGACATCACGAAGACCTGGCAATAATGGTTCAGTTCAGGTTGGCCTACAGACTAACGATATGTTAGACACACCAAGTCACGCTGAAAATTGATTGTGCATCAAAGACAGGAGAAATGCATTGCCCCCAGGTGTAAGCAGTGTCATAAACGACCACAAGAAAGACTAGTTAATAAGTTGATGTTTGTGTTTGAATTGTGGATGTTCACTGTTTTTGAGCAAGTAAGACAAAGGTGAAACATCAGAGAGAACACCTGAAGGTACGCTGGGTTATATCAAAGTAACAACGGGGTGTTCGAGAAAACAGCAGCAGAAGTGAATACAGGCATGCAGGTGCTGCACGACAGCTGTGAGGTTCTGTGAATACAGACATGCAGGTGCTGCATGACGGCTGTGAGGTTCTGTGAATACAGACATGCAGGTGCTGCACGACGGCTGTGAGGTTCTGTGAATATAGACACGCAGGTGCTGCATGACAGCTGTGAGGTTCTGTGAATACAGACATGCAGGTGCTGCATGACGGCTGTGAGGTTCTGTGAATACAGACATGCAGGTGCTGCACGACGGCTGTAAGGTTCTGTGAATATAGACACGCAGGTGCTGCATGACAGCTGTGAGGCTCTGTGAATACAGACATGCAGGTGCTGCATGATAGCTGTGAGGCTCTGTCAATACAGATATGCAGGTGCTGCACGAAAGCTGTGAGGGTCTGTGAATACAGATATGCAGGTGCTGCATGACAGCTGTGAGGCTCTGTGAATACAGATATGCAGGTGCTGCACGACAGCTGTAAGGCTCTGTCAATACAGATATGCAGGTGCTGCACGACAGCTGTGAGGCTCTGTCAATAGAGATATGCAGGTGCTGCACGACAGCTGTGAGGCTCTGTCAATACAGATATGCAGGTGCTGCATGACAGCTGTGAGGCTCTGTGAATACAGACATGCAGGTGCTGCATGACAGCTGTGAGGCTCTGTGAATACAGATATGCAGGTGCTGCATGACAGCTGTAAGGCTCTGTCAATACAGATATGCAGGTGCTGCATGACAGCTGTAAGGCTCTGTCAATACAGACATGCAGGTGCTGCACGACAGTTGTGAGGCTCTGTGAATACAGACATGCAGGTGCTGCACGACAGCTGTGAGGCTCTGTGAATACAGACATGCAGGTGCTGCACGATAGCCGTGAGGCTCTGTGAATACAGACATGCAGGTGCTGCATGACAGCCGTGAGGCTCTGAGGCTTGAAAAGCCAGCCAGAAGTAGAAGTGTTCTCAGGATGGAACATTCATCAGCAGACAAAAGAGAAGCTGTTGACTGGTGTCAGATAGTAGGGTGAACACTGCCATCAGTACAGCTGTCTGGGCCACTTAAGAGGCCTGTAAGGATAGCTTCAGCTTTTATAGCCTTCACTCTGTATACTTTCCTGATCTGCCATTAGAGAATGACTGGCAATCAGTCATACAGATGTAAATGGCTCAAGTCAATCAATATAGAAAGCTATACCTGAGGTTCACGAGCAATGTCAGCCTGTCCTGGCACAACACCAGGCCAGCAGTTTTTGCAGACACACCAAATCCAATGAGGTCACAACCCAACCAGATCTACCGAAGCAGCTGTTAGCGCAAATCTATCTGGCAGCATTTCCTCAAACAGGCTCACTACTAACTGTAGGACACCTGCACAGGAAATCCTTCTAGGTTTTGTCCTGATCACCTCATCACAAGGAATCTACAGAGATAATGCTGAACACGGCTGCATGGAAAAAAGTGCACATTATCAAACATTGCTTTTAAACAACATATCTAAAATACAAACAAAATTGGTGAAAACGAAAAAACAAAAATAAATACAGATTTGTTTAGAATAGAGATGCTTCAGAAAGCACAAGCAGCTCACAGTAATTCATGCGGCTCGCTGGATTACTGCACAGAGGCTAAACAGCCTGGGAGAGAGAAGGCGAGGGGCACATTCTTACTTCTCACAAATGCAAACTGATAAAATATACACTTGGCCTTAATGAAAACCACTCAAACTCATGAAGAGGAATAATTTAGACTGCCGGTTAATTTGAGTATCGAACCAGGATCTCAAAGCTAGTTCATGCCACAATGCGAAAAAGAGAAATTAATTTCAGTGACCAAGTGGAACAGAGCTGAGCTCTGTCAGGCAATTAGTCATCCAGCTTTAAGCGACTCAGTGCCTATCACCATGGTAATCCATACCGGGGGCACAAGCCTTCTGCCCAAGTCAAGGCTCCATGGCAGCCCTACCCACCCTCCTTCTGGCCCCTGCCTCAGCGTGGCCCAGCACTGACCTAGCACTTTCTAAAGGTTGAGAAGAATACTAATTGTACCTCGATTAAATGGTACCAGTCATTGTGGCGAAAAATAAACATGAAATGAAACGAGATTCCCAACAGGCACACTAATAACCTGAAGATCCGTTCAAGTTTTCAGTGCCACTACAGGACACTGTCAGGCTGTGAAGGTAGGTGCTTGATTGGTTTCCCCTTTTATTGCTATTGGTCAGTGTTTAATTTTCAGTTTGTGCTAATGTGAAGTGGTAACTACTCCATGCTGCTTCTGCAGTGGCCAGTGGAATGGCCCAGTAAACAGAAGGCACTGCTTTCCAGAAAGCGTTGGCAAGAGAGCACTTTAGTGATAAGAGTGCACGCTACTTCACCCGTCAGGGCAGACAAATGGTATACAGCGACCATTTGGAGATTGGCTGGCCAAGGAAGTCAAACTCTCGTCAATCAAGGTGTCTGTCACGTGTTGCAGGACTCTCGCCTGGTGGCAGGATGGCCTCCTACTGTTCAGTTTTATTGTGAAACGCTACTTGAAATGCAGGCTGATCCTTTGTCATGGGGGCTGTCAGCACCTGGCACTTGGGAAACGACACCCGGAGAACATGAGGTGGAAATGAATTAATCGGCCACCTGCCACTCTTCCATGTTGGCCACGTTCAAGTTTGACTCCATATCCATGATTTTTTAACTAATGCTGAAACACCTTAGGAAGCAGCCCTGGTGGTGAGGTGATTAAATCAGTTTTACTCACAGGGAGTGTTGAAGGTATGCAGCGTGGTTACAGTAGAGGTGTGAGCAGCCCCATAGTGACCTGGCTGAACAGAATCCATGAAAGTCATTAAAACAGTGTATATAACAGTTAGTGCTTCTTTACACACATGCTCCGAACTATTAATCAAGCTGTGGATTGTTACACAAGTAATTTAGCTGAAAGAATCTTCAGAGAAATGTCCAAATCAGAAATGCTGCCACAGTTTAAAAAGAAGGAGGGTTGTGGGGGGGTGACTGGAAGGTACTCTTATGGAGTCTCCTGTCTGTTTCACGTGATGTTTTGCGGCAGACAGAATATCAATGTGAGCCTTTCAAAAGGAGCAGTTAACAATTTGATTAATAAAGTAACAACAAGGAAGGATGAAGAAGGGCGTGTGACAACATTTATCAGTTTAATGAATTGTTTCAGTTTTCTTCAGAGATAACATCATATCATTTTTGAATGACCTGGTGACTCAGTGGATAGAACACCATCCTGGGGTATGGCAGTCTCTCGGGTCAAATCCCAGGCCAGTTGCCAGGTGTGTCTTTGAGCAAGACACTCAAAAAATGCTAGCTCCCAGGGCACCATGTCAGAAAAAGAGATAAAGATATTATCTCTATATCTGTGACCCCTTCATCACTGAATAAAAAACTACAATTTAATTTAACTTGTGCTGTGGGCAGAAGGTGTGCCGTGAGTGAACAAATCAGGTTTGGTGGTAAGGAGGAGCGGAGTGGGGGCTTGCTGTGGTAACAGGAGAGCTGGTTCATGGCAGCTCCTCAGGGAAGGCCCCAGCACCTGCTGATGGAGCTGGGGAAGGAGCAGCAGGAGCTGGAAGGGGTACATTAGCGTGAAAGTTCACCGAGGCAAGCTCAAGCCCACAGAACAGAAAGTCCACAGGTGAGTACATGGGAGAGGAGAAGTAGGTGGGACTAATTAATGTTAGTGACACAGCAGCATAGCAGGGGTCATCAGGAACCAGGACTGACCCTGAAATGGCAATGTCCTCATAGGGTCATCCTCCGAAGCCTCTCCTGAGAGATGGGTACCATTCAACAGTCATTTGAATTCTTACAAAGACAAATAGTGTTTTTGTCCTCCCTCAACCCCCAGAGAGGGGGCTTTTACTCATTCTTGGCAGTAAACCAAACAGGACAAATGGCCTTCTCATGTTCTCATCCCATACAGCTGCCAACACTGAACTGTCATAATCACAAAATAAAAACATCAGCTGCACACCTTCGAGAAACTGAGACATGGCTGGCAGGACGCAGAGAGGAACCTTCACAGGAGATCACTAACGCCAGGCAGACAAGGACACATCTCTGACGTAGTCAAGAAAAGGCAGACCAGAGAAACAGTGGCGACCAGGAAAGGATAAATGCATGAGGAGTGTGAAGAGCAACGTTCAGTGAGACAGACACACTCAGAGACGCGGCACGGTGCTCAGCTCCAGGTGGCACCAAGACAGCGCTGTAGCTAAAGGACTGTATGAATGACAGTGCTGTAGCTAAAGGGCTGTATGAATGACAGTGCTGTAGCTAAAGGGCTGTATGAACGACAGCGCTGTAGCTAAAGGGCTGTATGAACGACAGCGGTGTAGCTAAAGGGCTGTATGAACGACAGCGGTGTAGCTAAAGGGCTGTATGAACGACAGCGCTGGAAAGCGTCCTGCTCAAAGTAGGAACCAACTGCTGCATTCAAAAGGTGAGCAGACCTCGTCCGGCCAAGTGTTCACCTCAAGAGCTTCTTTCTCCATCACACTCACAGTTATGCTCGCACTGATAACACAAAGCGTCTAAGAACGTCCCGATGAACACCAAATAAAGCCAAATGTCATGAGGCAGCTCGCAACAAAGAAACAGACAGAATTATTACTTTGACTTTAAATATTTTCCTATTAAAAATTCAAATAAATTATTGCAAAGAACACAGCGTTAATTCATTTTCAGACTGTGGAATTGTACTCAAAGGCAACACAGGGTACTTTCACAAACACAATGTAACACTACAGTGTCACCAATTTACCTGAACTGTGTTTATTTCAACTGTAATGGGAAAAAAAATACAGTATCCAGAGAGAAGCCACACAGGTAAAAGGAAAACACGCAAATTTTACTCCCTCACACACACACACACACACACACACACACACACACACACACACACACACACACACTCAGCCAAGGGCTGGAATTAAATCCAAGAACCTGAAAATATAAGGCAGCAGTGTTATCTGCTGAGACACTGAACCATAAACTTGAACCTTTTCATAAGTGTTATAATTCCTTACAATCAAACAGTGTAATACACCTACTGTATGAGAGATAGAACAACTACTGATGTTTTAGCTTTGCATATTTTTTATACAGGAAAAAGTAGTCATTAATTATTAATGAATCAATGTTTATACCTTAATGTTCAGCATAAATGAAAATCAAACATGTTATATAGTACAACAAGAAAAGCAGAAAAGGTGCATTTCAATGTTAAATTCAGCAGACCATAAGCAGTAATGAATTAGGCAAACATTAAAATCCATGTAAAACATCACACGTAGGAGGACAGGTCAGAGGCAACGAAAATTACAGCAGGCTTTGTGACTCACAATGTAATTTCCCTCAGCCAAACAGACACACAGACAAGACACACAAAAACACACACACAGACACTCAGATTAAAATGTGTTCATGCAGGTACAGAAACACAAGGCCACAGGGAGATGTGTGTATACAGACATACACAGAAACACATGCTAATAGACACATTCATGCACACAGATGGACACACGTTCCCAGAATCATGTACACTCATACACAGACACACACGTTCACATGGGCAGTTGTTACAGTATCTCAGAAACGTCTCACTCTACTTCTTAATTATATTTTCCTGTTAACTGCAGAAAGTTGTAACGCCACCATTCCTGCAACTGTTTCATGGTGCACCTCAAAACAGACAGTTAAATCCTCGAGAATTTCCTGTGCCATCTCTTTACATCTGGATTGCTTTCCTACAGTAGTAAGCCTTGCCCTCAGTATAATGTTGCATGCAACACAAAATGCAGGATTAAACAGCTTTTAAAGCACAGAACACAGCAGCCAGCAGAGAGGATGGCAGAGTGTCCAAACAGCAGCCAAGAGCTCACACAGCATGGCTGAGCAGACTCCATGGGGCCTGGCCTCTGTCCTTCTGCAGGTCAGTCAAGTCAGCAGTGAGTGAAGTCACCCAGTGGGATGACATTTAAAATAAAGACTTCACAGCTGTCTAACAGCCAGCAAAGGGTAAATGTGGGAGGTGATCAAATTTGTGTTCACAAAGGGGGATCCAAAAAAAAAAACACAACCAGTGTCCTAGTCCAGTGTATGTGAAGGAAAGTCCCATATCTGTTTGGCATCATCAGGGTGAGTCTCTCCAGCCATGGGGGGTGTCACTGCATATGGGAAAATACAGCACTAAATCAGGGAAGAACCAGGGAAGAAATTAGGCCTCTACAACCCTTGTTTATACACTGATCAGCCATAACAGTATGACCATTGGACTGATATTGAGTAGGTCCCCCTTTTGCTGCCAAAACAGCTCTGACCCATCGAGGCATGGACTCCTCTAAATCTCTGAAGGTATGCTGTGGTATCTGGCACCAAGCCATCAATAACAGATCCTTTAAGTCCTCCTGTAAGTTGCAAGGTGGGACCCCAATGGATTGGACATGTTTCCCACCACATCCCACAGATGCTCGACTGGACTGAGATCTGGAGAAATTGGAGGGTAAGTAGATGCCTCAAACTCGTTGTGTTCCTCAATCCATTCTTGAACCATTTTTGCAGTGTGGCATCGTGCATTATCGTACTGAGAGACAATTTTTTTCTGCTTCCAACACAAACTTCAGGGACAAAATGTTCACTTGCTGCCTAATATATCCCACCCACTTCCAGGTGCCCCTGTAATGAGATAATCAATGTTATTCACTTCACCTGTCAGTGGTCATAATGTTATGGCTGATCGGTGTATATTACATTATAGTGATGGATTCCACAGGGAACTATGACTCAACATCCAGACTGTACACACATTTTCAGTCAGTTTGTACAATTTCTCTTATATTTAGGCATCTGTCAAATAAAAGACAGTTTTGAGGTTTCATATTGAGAAAACAATAACGCGGGCTCCAGTAAGTACAGTTGTTTCATGGAAACTGAATTCTTTTTTAGAAGAACATAGCCACATCGATTAAAGCACAACTACAAATTAGCTCCACAATTAAACGACGAAGCAACAAAGCTGGCATAGAAACAACAGTGGAAACAGTGAAATGGCAGCACTTTTGGAGCTACAAGACTACCGTCTTATGAACCTTTCTCACTAATGTCATTTCGTTTGCTGAAGATACGAATCAGTGCTCAATATTGCTTTAATGTATACAAGTTATGAATAAGTTCCACTGTTAATTCTTTTATAAGTCGGTATTTGTGGTCATTCAACGGCTGTGCAGTGTTTGTGTTGTTTCGACTTCTTTTCTTTAAAAAAGAGCTCCAGCGTTCACTGGCTGCTGCGGGACGGTCAGGAGGCCTTCTGTCCCTGTTCCTCTGGAGTGAGGAGAGTTATTGGATCATCGGTGGGTGCTGGAGATCTTGGTACCATCAAAAAAGAATTCAAATTGAGTCTTTGAGAGTTCCCAGGCAGAAGATCGCACTTCTGAGTACAGTGTCATGGAATTTTTTTTTTTAAGTGTTTGAAACATGGATACATACAAGAGTTATGAATTAGGAAGAGTTTATTTACTCTGCACAGAAAGGCTCCTGCCCCTGTCGAAACAAAAAATTAATACAGAAGGGCAGAAGCCCCATGCTAACAATACACTAGACCTTTATAGTCACCTAGCCCCACCCATTCTTTTCCATGGCTGGTGCTAGGCAGAAGAGCCCACTTTCCTGGCCTTCACATTTCAATACCCCTTATCAGTCCACATAGCAGCCTTTTACCAAGATTCACTGGGCTGCACAGACAGTTGTCAATTCACTTACAGGACAGACCATAAATACCTTGTTTCATTCTCATCACAACCATACACATCCTTAGAAAATTAAGAGGCCGAGGCCCTGGGTCCCTGGTCGACACACCGTCCACCTATAACCCACCAGCAAATAACTGAGATTACTCAATAATAATAATAATAATAATAAAAGTATGGATGATGCATTAACCCTAAAACACCCTGGCTACAGTATTTCATACATGGTAACAGGATTCACGAGCAATTCACAGATTCTGGTACGTTCTATTCCATGGATTTGTGCAGGACACGAAGCGAGGGTTCGCTGTGCGTTTGCACTTTATATCTGCCTGCATAACATCAAGAGCAAACGTGAACAATTTCCCTTTCTCCACCTCTCTCTATTTAAAGCAGACTGATTTCATTTATCTTGGTTGGTGCTATGAAACCGGGCCAATGAAGACATATTCAGCAAGCCATTAAACTGACTGTTTATCTCCAAGAGAGCTGCTTGTCAAACCAGGGGGGTGCTTACAGCATCTCTGAGTCAGGTCTGTGACTCAGACTGAGACTGGGAATGGGGGTCAAATCCACAGTGCTGGTGTCTTGGGGAAAGAGGGGGCTGTGATCATTCACAAAACACTGGATCTGCCCCTACATATATAAATAGATGGAGGTCTTTGCTTAAAAAACTTTAAAAAACATTAACAGTATTAACATTAACGTTAAGGCTTATTACTCTCATGTTGACATCATTGGAAGTCAAGTACAAATGAAGGGTTTGACTGTAAAAACTGACAAACATCATTTTTGACTTTTGTTTATAACTGGCAGCTTTAGCTAAACCTACAAAAACTACGACAAAAATTCCCAGCTGGAAAACCTGCAAACTACGACAAAATTCCCAGCTGGAAAAAGCCAAAAATGGAGTTTATCAGTTTTTATGGTCAAACCCTTCAAACTATACTTACAATAACCACACCTTTTAACTGTAAATGATCGTGAAAATTGTTATAGTTTGTACTTCTATTACTGCAGAAAACCCTACTGTACAGTAAAGGACACACTGACTGCGTTCTGCAGCCAAGCTTTAAAGTAGACTGCAAATTTTTGGGAGTTTCAAAGGGTCTCAGAGTGTCGTGTCTACTTCAGTTTTCAGTGCTGCAGATTATAATATTACAGATGAAGTCTTGTAGTTGCCCGAACAGCTTAAAGCTTATGAGCACAGTTTAATGTATTACTGTTGTCCCTTTGATGCATCTCCTAAACCCTTCATTGTAGAATTTGGCGATAGCCACAGTCAGCATTAAGCATTTGGAGACGTACCAAAACATGAACGATAAAACTGACACTATGCAGGAAGAGAAACACTGCATGCCAAACTTTAGGAACAAAAGGTGAGCTTTAGGAACACAGATCTAAAAATAAATGAAAAGATAACAATTAGAGAGTAAGGGGCATAAAGAAGGAGAGCAGACATAGGTGAGAGGAAAAGGGAGGAACAGGCCGACTGTGCTCCACAGACACAGGTGAGAGGAGAAGGGAGGAACAGGCCGACAGTGCTCCACAGACACAGGTGAGAGGAGAAGGAGGAACAGGCCGACTGTGCTCCACAGACACAGGTGAGAGGAGAAGGGAGGAACGAGCTGATCTGCAGCTTTGGGATGCTATGAAAGAAAAAGGCTCCAAACAGTATTTAATGCACAAAATAATCTCTACATTAATGGATGAGTTAACAAAGAACAAAACAACAGAAAAGGGCAGACACCACCTACGTGGCCATGGCACCTGGGTGTTGACAGTGTTCAGGAAAGCACCCGACACCCCAGGCCGGCTGTCCAGCATCAAGTGCCCCCTGCACACAAAGCCGTCTTGCACATCACACTTTCATTTTAAAAGATCACTCGCTTCTTGTAATCCATCCATCTTTTTCTGCCCTTTCCCACCGGCATCCCCCTGTACCCGTCCCCCGGTGGAGAAACAGCAAAGAGAGAGATGGGTGGGAGGAAAAGGCGAGGCTGACATTTATGAGTGTTCCTGTTCGTGCGTGTGCCTCGGGTGACCCGCTTTGCTAATTTCACACTGTCATGTTAACAAGAGCCGCACACTCCCACTGACAGAGCCGCCTCTCATCTCCCCCTCCAACACTGCCAGCTTTTAACATTAAATAGGTCACAAGCTGCATCATGTGACTCCTAACCAAACAACAATTTTTTTTTGCATCTTGTGATAAAAATAATAATTGCTTGACAGATTGCTTTTCCTTTCATCTGTCAGATAAAAAGAGCCCCATCCCTGATTCTCATGCCAGTTGTGTGAAATAACTTTTTCAACCCATTGAAAGCAGCGCTGGACAAATAGATAACATTAATGTTTCTTAAAAACGCTCTGCATTCCAGCGTGTGATTAAACGCTCTTCCTGATGAGATCTGATGTCTGCGTGCGGAGGCGATGCACAGAGCGGTGTCACAGCTACTTTCGGATGCACTCACGACTTCACTGGCTCTGCACTTAATTGGGCGGCTGGCTTGATGCTGACTGGTGGCTTACAGAAGAGTGATGCAGGGGCTGCACAAGTTAGTGTGCCAACCCCCGCCCCCTCCCGCGTCGCCCCCGGTGTGTGTTTGTGAGCCTAATTAGGACCATTAGGAAGAGCAGCTGCATGGGACGCAGGATGATGAGCGAGGTCCACCCCCATTAGAGGCAAAGATAACTTGTGCACGTCTGGTTTTGAGGCGTAATTAGATTTCCACACTGCGCTCTGCGCTGGCTACGGGGTGGAGCGTGTCATTCCCACGCCTTTCTTCCTTCACAGAACTTGCAATATGGCCTCGGCGTGCCGCACTAGCAGAAAGCGCAGCCCCGGGAGTGAGAAGGAAGCTCTCCAGTAGCGCGGTGTCCTCTGGCATGCACGCACACTGTCTTTTCTTGGACTTTTCCTGGCCACACTGCTGGCTGAACCTGGGGCAAACGCTGGACGTGTTAATTAGCAAGCAGCTGGAGACCCAGAGGATCGTGGAGCAGGCCGGCGCCCTCCCCAGCACTCTAGCCTGCTTTCACGTGTGCTTCTGGGCTATTTTCATTTCCATTTGTGTAATTGAGATGAACAACAGAGAGCAGCTCCCTGGTGGGAGAACTCAGCAAACAGCGTGCAGAGCTGCACCAAAAGCGGAATCTAACACGCTATGTGCAAGACGCAACACACCACGCTGCTCAGGAAACAGCGCGGGGGACGGGAGGCAAGAACACCAACTTAATTGCTATATACGTCTTTGTTTCTGCATACAGATGAAATTGCAAAGTGTACAGTTCTGTCTGTCTGTCTGTCCATCCGTCTGTCTGTTACCTCCCACCAGTGCAGATTAGAAAAGGATGGGAAAACGTTTTCAGGCGGACACTGTCCGGAGCGCTGGGGCGTGTGAGGGGATAAATGTCTCTCGTGTGTGGGGATAAATGACTCATGCAGACGCTGCGCTGTCAGTTTAATGTTCAGCAGGTCCAGACTGTTCAGGCTAGAGGGGATCCAGCACTGGTTTCAGTACAACAAAGAGGAGAAACAGTTTATCACAGCCCAACAGGACATTCAAATAACTTCTGCTTTCGGTCAACACTTTTGAAGGTACTTACATCTACACACTTGTATTTATAAAGCCCAGATATAAAAAGCTGAGCTTGCACATGCAGCAAGCGATCCACTACGCCACCCTGTGTGCTGCGTGTTAGCAGCAATGCAGAGCGTCACATGGTGAGAGAGACAGCAGACAGGACAGTAACACACCACACGGCCGCCTCTGTGGTCCAGCCCAACACAGCAAACAACCAGCTCCCTCTCAGCCACCTTCACCAGGAGCCAAACGCAAACCCAGAGGCCTCCAAGTGTCTGTGAACACTGGGAAAAAGGTCATTTGCAACTGAGTAACAGCTGCATGTGACCATGAAAAACAAGTGGCCTTATGACAATGCAAAAACAAATGTACAAAATATAAAATAATAGTGTTCATTAGTGATATTGCAAGAAATGTCTAGTTGTGAGTTGAAAGCTGAAACTACTTGTGTGCAGGGTTATGTCTGAGGACATGAACTAACATTTAAACTGCCAGTTCAAGAGCCTGCCAAAGCAGTGTGATTCTACTTAATGTGAGCTGTGGCATTTGGACTGAGAAAAGGCAGAGAAATGGGTGAGTGGCTGAAGTGCTCAGCACAGAGATAAACCTCAATATACTGGTCAACAGAGCCCCTCACCATCAGGCAGCAACAAACCTGAGTACAGGTGGCTTGAATCTTCACAGCTTAAGTGATAAACAGGTGAACCTTCAGAGACACATACACCTGGACCCAGGACATCCCAGACATAAACAGCTACTTGGAGTGTGCCATTTCAACATTGCCCAGTGTATGTGTGAATGTGAGAGAGAGAGAGAGAGAGAGAGAGAGAGAGAGAGAGAGAGAGAGAGTGTGTGTGTGTGTGTGTGTGTGAATTCATGGGGAAAAAGACCTGTTCTGTGTTATGAAGTCACAGTGGCATGGATTAACAATAATTTAAAAAAATACAACAAAAACACAGAATAACCGAATACATTGTACATCAAGCAGACATGGATGTCTTTCACGTTTTGCAGCATAAAGCAGCATTTTCATGAATTTTGAGCCTTTTAAAAAATGTTGTGAAGCTCAGAACTCAATGTCTGTTTATCACTTGTGTGTGTATAGTCAGAGAATATGGGGTGCTGGAAACCGGCAGATGAGTACAGTGAAACTGCACACTTGCAGGGGAAACAGAGATCAGATGGCAACACTATGGTAGGTAAATCTCCCCCTTCAGCTGCCCCTACCTCCTTGCTCACTTTTCTATAAAGCTAATTGAATTTCATGCAGGAAGACTGACAGCATTGCTTGTTCTGCTTGGAATAGGCAGGGGGGTCCTTTTTCATCCCTGTCCAACACACAGAACCCTCACCAAACAAATGACTCTTGTCCAGGAGTAAATAAAGAGCTCTGGAGACTATAAAGTTGCATGTCATTCAGCACGAGGGACCTTGTGAGATGAAGAGGGCCTTTAATGGCTGAAAGAGCCTGCCCCAGAGTACTTGTCCACGCTGACTGTGCTCAGGCTAAGCACAGAAAAAGAGTATAGCACCCAGAATGGCCACGGCACAGGAATACAGCACAGGGCCCAGAATGGCCATACAGCATGGAAACACAGCACAGGGCACAGACAAGCCACAAGGCATAGAGACACAGCAGAGGGACACAGCACAGGGCCCAGACAGACAGCAGAGGAACACAGCACAGGGCCCAGACAGGCCACACTGCACAGAAACACAGCAGAGAGACACAGCACAGAGCCCAGACAGGCCACACTGCACAGAAACACAGTAGAGGGACACAGCACTGGGCCCAGACAGGCCACACTGCACAGACACACAGAAAGGAAGACATAGAAAGAAAAGGAATAAAAGACATCTCAGCAGTGCAGCCTAGCAGCTTGTTGTTGTTTCAATCATAACTTCTTAGTCTCAGTGTCTTCCGAGACTTCAGATGTGGGAGAGGAGTAATAACATGCTGGCTGCCTAAGGCCTAAATGAAGTGAAAACTACTGCATTGAACTAAAAGAAAGCAAGAAGCAAACCTGAGAAAGATGAACGGAAAATCGACTGAACTGAAATGAAAAGCTACACGTATTAAAATTATTGGCAGGATTTGATTGACTAAACTAAGCTGTTCAAACGGTAATGGTAATGAGCTGTGCAGGAACTAATGAACTCTAGGTATACAGTTGCAGTAAGGAACACGATGCAGGATACACTAACATTAGGAGCCTGCCCAGCAGCCCTCAGCCCATACTCTGAGACACGCACCACATCATTACATGAAGTTCAAACTATCAAATATAAATCTATGTTACTTTTTTTGACATAATAAATGGGCATGTTTAACCATTTTTAATTTGATCAAGACAAAGTAAAATGAAAGCAGAGGCGGGACCAGGATGTTGGGTGACTCGTCTAATGAAGTAAGGCTGAGATGGACCCTAAGAAACGGCCTTCACTTTTCCACAATGGCCTCTTTTTCCTGCACAAAAGGCCAGGCGGCTACAACATGCAAACACACATCTTCACACTCCGTGCTTCCCTCAACACAGCACCAAGTTACCGTGTTCCCCTTCATCTTTGTTTGGTCCGAGGGCCAGAATCAAGCGTGTGTTTGACGGTTATACCTGCCAATTTTAAGATATTAGAGATGACCTTCTGCCTTGATAAAGCTGAGTGAAAAGAGTTCAATTTTCCCTCTCTAAAGACAGCCTCATTCTTTTGTAGGCATGGGGGGGAAGTTATCTCCCATTCTACCATGTTCAGGCCTTTCACGTTCCCCACACCTGAATGGTAATTTAATTGATTCTGCTCCCGCTCTGCTTTATCCTCAAGCCTAAACAGAGGGAGGATTTTTGTGTGCGGACAAAATGGCACATCTAACCTTCTTGTGTACTTCATATCTCAGGGAAGAGTTATGAAAAGAGAGGTAAGAGGATCTTTATCAGACGGCAAGCAAATGCTCACGGTACTCCATTTGGAAGGTATATCAAGCGAATCCATTTTAAAAAAAGGCTTCAAAAACGTTCAGGCTGAGGACACCTTGAAAAGAGAAGAGGACCTTGCAGTCGTGCTAGAGGAAACCTTGCTGAAGCAGCACTTCGCAGAGAAAGATCGCAATCGGACATTCGCACGGGTCTGCACAATTACCTCCCGCTAAATAAAGGTCGTTTGCGTCACTCCAACAGAAGCTGGGAGAAAAAAAACTGCATTAAAGGAAATAAAAAAGGATCATCATCACATGGTTGTAATGCATGGTTGCCCCTAAGTTTCCTCCACTGTTTAATAACCCACACCCAGTTTATTTTACTTCAAAAGGTCAAACAAACTGCAAATGACACCGCAGTCAGAAAACACTGTTCCTGTCTTGGTTGTGCGCTGCACATGCAATTAGGGATGACTGCATCTTCATTATTCCCAAACATTCATCTTTGGATTTGTTCTTACCAAAATATACTACCAAAACATCTTACCAAGATACTGCATGTACAACCATTTGACCTAAATTTGATTCAATTAGTAAGGCCACTGTTCTCAGACTACTAGGACCACAAAAGATTTTCCATTCAGTCACCTCATTAAGCCCAGGTCCAGGTCTTCGACCTACACTCAGCGTGCACAGATAAACCAAGTCAGCAGCCTGGACTACAGCTGAGCAAAGTGGTGTAGTCTTGATAAACCTTCAAATGCATTAACCAGACTTGAGTGGAGAGTCCCACCGTGCACAGAAAGGCAACCCGAACAGGATGGGTCAAACAAGCAAAGCACAGGAGAAATGGAGACGAGACAAAGGAAGGCCACAGCAGAGCTCCGTGACCTTTTAGCCTATTCTTTAGGACAAATCTGTTTCAGCCTCACTCCATTAAGCCGTTCCTCGCACCATCGCCCGTTTATTTCAAATGAATTCCCCACACTCTTACAACAGCCATGCTATAGTTGTTGTTTACCCACTTGTTCATTAGAAGCTTTTTTGCAAGAATTGAGTTAAACATCTGAATCAAACTGTTCGGTGCAATTAAGGAATGCACTCAAGTGTAACATGCGTTAACATAATTCTCTGTCCTACACAGCGTGACCTGTATTTCGGCTGAAATAATAATTACAAAGAGACGAGGAAAACCCGACACAGCCAGAGAGGAGAAGAAATAAAACATCCTCTCTTAATTATTTGCGCCGTGTGAGGTAACCCCTACTTTCACATATTAAACGCGTGTGCTCGGACTCACTGAGGAGACGTTGCTCAAGTGGAACTGATTTTCCCTCTTTCAGAGCACGGCCTGCAGACCGGCTGTAAAAGAGGCCCACCTAAAAAGTACTGCCACCAGCCACCCACCACCCACCACGGCCAGCCCCAGACAGAGCCGACGCTCTCTGGACGGGGCAGTGTAAAGGCAGGCGTCCCCTTGTCTCCCACACTCTTAGTTTCACCCCCTTTAAACCGCCCTCACTTCAGGTCCCAACAAGGCTGCCCTCTGTCTCCTTCCTACAAAGAAAAATGAACTCAGAGCCTGTTATTATTGTAGTGCTCAACAGGCAGGGCCCTCACAGAGCTTTTACCTCCCTCCCGGACACAAAGGGGGCTCGGCGGTCTATACAAGTGCTCAGTTAGGCTCAACACAAGAGCAATTCACTCTTCCCCAACAAGTGGACTATTGATTGCGAAGGCCTCTTCTTTTCCAATTAACCCGAGGTTCTGAGCACCAGGCTGCTCTCCTCAGTTGTTTTTTCCCCCTCCTGCTTGTTCCTTTCTTCTTCACTCTGTTAAGGGGCTTTCTAGGATTACGCCTCATTCAGCTGCAAGACCAGCGGGACAAGGCAAAAAAAAGGGGCAGGCTGGTGGGTTTCAGGAGAAGACAACGCTTGTTTCCTGAACAACAGAAGGAGGTGAAGACATGTTGGAACAGGCACAAGATGACCATCTAGTGCAAAAACACATGCTCAAATTCCACATGTCAGAACTCTTCTGGTTCCTGAAGAGTTAATACAGGCAAAGAAACGACTCAGGCACAAACAGAGACGTGTGGAGTATTAAGGGGAGGTATGAGAAGGTGAGGAGATCTTGGGAAAGTGACAAGTCATATCCAGTGCAGGACTGCTCCACCTGACAATGACAGTCTCACCTACTAGGTGTCTGGGAGCACTGGCGTCACAAAGCAATGAATATTTGTAACGTATTAGGAAATATTTTTCTGAATGTAATACAAGCTGTAAAAGTTTAAATTGTTAATTAGCATGTTTCTTCCTGATTGTTTATTATATTATCACATCGTTTTCAGTTATTACTTAATTTGTTTTAAACATTTGTAAGGTTGTTTTTTCTTTGTCTATGATAATTATAGCAATGCTAGTTTGGGGCAGAAATTTAGTCTCATTGCATGGAACCAATCTCATGCAAAAGTGAAGGGAAGCAGACAGAGGAAGAGTTACACAGAAAAACATGGTATACGCTGGTGATACCTCCCTCCTGGACACAAAGGCAAGCCCATAGTCCCCCACCGTCCCCCCACCCCCAGTGAAAATGTGTAAGGGCATTAGTGCGGGCATTTTTAACACCATGTGGTCAAACGCATTAGACTCCTGGGGGGCGGGGGCGGCGGCGGGGGGGGGGGGGGGGGGGGGGGGGGGGGGGGGGGGGGGGGGGGGGGGGGGGGGGGGGGGGGGGG
>JABJVR010000007.1:770669-798065 GCA_025773905.1 Chitala chitala | reverse complement strand
TCTCAGCCCCTGTACAGTAGGCTCTGGGTCCAGTCTGATCTCAGCCCCTGTACAGTAGGCTCTGGGTCCAGTCTGATGTCAGCCTCTGTACAGTAGGTTCTGTCTACGTTGCTTTATTCTGCATTCTCGATCTTGCTACTGTAGCATTTTGTGATGCAGTTTGTAAGAACTGAAACGGCTTTAATATATAAATACTTGCCATATGGTTTTTTTGTCATATTTTTTAATAGTTATTTTCAACATCATTTACTGTTATTTTAAATTCAGTATTCTGATTGCTGACTTTTGTACTGTAATAAAAAAGGTCAAAAATGTCAAATATAACTTCTAAAGGGAAGTGCTGTAGTTGACTGAAATACCAATTAATGTTTTTTCCCCCCTGTTAACAATGATAGGCTAAATTACCATTCAGAATAACAGACAAAATAAGTCCCAGTAAACAAACCCAGTTTTCTTTAATGCTTGACTCCTCAAAACCTATGTAATTGGTGATGCTGTTTAGTGATTTGAAGTAATCAAAGTGACTTTGATGTGGAGAATTTAAACCAGGGATTTACCTGCATCATTTTGGGTTTCACACGTATTTGGTGACCCGAGGAACTTTGGCTTTCATCTTCACGGTTTCATGCATTTGCTGTTTGCTGTGAGCTCGCCGTTTGTTTTCTCTCTGCAGGTTACTCCCCCCCCCCCCATTTTACCATGGGACTGCAGCATGAGGTGACATTTTTGCCACTTTTTAAAATCGAGTCTGATGACAGTTTCAACCTGAATGCCAAATCAGGAGAGTCTGCTGGAAGAACACGCCATTGGAGTAGCCAGGTTTTCTTCACTCAAGAACACCACAGAACAAATGATTTCCCAGCTTAAAAACCTACTAACGTCTTCCGATTTGCAGTCTTTTCCAGAGTATTTACATTTCTGAAGTTCCTGGGGATGGTCATCCTCTGCTGCCGCTGCCAGTGGTTTTAATTTTAGATGTTCGGTTACAGAAAAGTATAAATGCATTGGAACGTGTGTATGAAGGGCCACAAGGCTGACGCAGGCGTGGTTGACCTGTGGTTGAGTAACAGTCGTTACTGTGAGTAAATTAGATTGGCGTCACTTTATCTCTCTAACATGCCCTTATTGTCCAAATTCATTAGTCCACTGTCTTTGTTTTCATTATACTTAACCACAGGGCAGTGCAATATTTAAAATGTAAAGTTAATAAGCAAAACAGCCATGACAGAGTATATTTAGCAGTGGCCTAACTCAGAAAGAAAAAGCTGTATCTTCAAGCATTATTATTATAAAAGCACTTCTTTTGTTTTTTTTTTTTTTTTTTTAAGTAGCAGATCTTAGTTAATTGTGCAAAGTGTCCACAACTGCACTTTTGTTTAGCATTTTTGTCATGTAGAACTGTTGGTAAAGCTCGTGTGATAAGTAAAACTAATGGAATAGTACATAACATTTCTTTGGACCCATTTAAACTGCACAAAAGAAATGGCAAAGTAAAAAATAAAAATGGTTAAAGTTGTGTTGAGCCAATGTTTTGTCAAAATGTTTTTTTTTTTTTTTTTTGCTTTGCACTGAATGGAATCACTGTGTACGGCTTGAGAGATTTCTGAACACTCCTTGTACACTTTATGGAAGTGGAAATAGATTGTTTTTCAGTATTTTGACTGTGACTCTGCCGAAAACTTAATGTATGGGTTTCAACGACGGGCTTCAAAAGACTCTCGGACATGACATCACATGACTTTGTGATCAGTGATTAGTACAAAATATTTAGGCATCACTTATTACACTTAAATTTTTTTTTTTTTTTTTTTTTTTTTATGTAATAGAGGATAAGAGAGAACAGTGTGAAACACAGTACTGCTTGTTATCTGATCATTAATAAAAACCAAAAAGAAATTAACCTTATCAAAGCATTGAAATTCTCTTGCACTTAGCATTGTGATATTAACACTTTATTGTTCAAACCTTTTGAAGAATACCCTGATTACATTAATGACTTTTTAACGTGTTTACTATAAGCATGCAAACAGGGAAACTATGAAAACATTGACCACTTTCTCAATATCATATGCCACCATGTGAAGGGAGCAGGACTGCCAGTAATATAAGGGCAGTCGAGTTGTGATTGTTGTATTTAAATACAGAGCATGAGCAACAGGTGTTGCGTGATGTTTATCTGGAAGTGTTCTGTGTTACCTGTGTGTAATTGTGATCATAATTGGGGATCCATCCTCTGCCCTGCTGCAGTGGACTCACAGCACATGACAGTGTAGCTGCTGTGTTCTCACTGCACCTGGGTCATCCTCAGTCATACCTGTGTGCCAGTTTTACCACTGGAAATGCCTTTGACTGTGTGTTTGAAATGCAGCAACCGAAGTGACCTTCATGCGAAATCAAATGTAAATGTTCCATTGGGAGAAAGTGTAAAGTGTCGTATACCGTTTATAATATGCTGTGTGTAGTTTTTCCCCCCCTTTATGGGGGTATGGCTTTGCTATGCGTTTATATATTCAGAAGTAATTTTGTATTTCAGTGTTAAAACACATCTTTAATTTAAATTTTCAGTTGTTGTTTTACAGGTATGCTTATGGACAAAGTGGTTATTCAACAAAAAAACTAAATTCTTAACCTTTTTATTTATAGGCTTAAAAGTGTAAAAATGTGACCTGTGTTTTGGCCTCAGTACACACCACTGTGCTTTGAGCATTAAGTTGTGAAAATTTCCCATTAAATCCTTAGGGTTTTTTTCTCCGACTTTTTGGAAAATTCCACTGGGTATGAAGCAGACATTTCAAGTAGACTTGGGTAATTAGGCATGCTAAATAGGACCTCCCTTTCTCAAGAAAAACAAAATCTAAACCCATATAAGTCATTTTGTCCCTTACAGGTTCATTGAAATTGTATGTACATTTAAACTGTTTTACATTTTAATGTAGTCATTTGTCTCCCGACTACAAGATGCTTGTTAAAGATACGGGGCGATGTTTTAATTTGTCTCGTCTTGTTTCTGTCTCTCTGAGCTGTTTAGTGTCGGCAGTGCTTTCCCTAATCGATAGCCTTGTCTATTGAGTGCTTGGTTTTCATTTCACTGTGACCAGCACGCGGTATCCCCATCAACATGAATTAAGCAGCGCGTTCCGCCGGGTCTTCGGCCGCGTTGTAGGCCAACTGAAGCACGGAATAAATACAAATGTACATTTTTTTTTTAATTTAATTCAAACCTGAGGTTTAAGATATTCAAGGAACTGGGCTACGCGGTACCTCACTGCATTATAACCTATCAGCGTGTGTTTGAATGTTTTATTTTAATGCTTCCCTGTGATGGGTGGGGGTGGGCTTCGATTACGTATTATGTTACAGAAAACAGTACATAATGCATCGTATCATGCCGTCTGTTGTGGTACGTTCTTATTCTCCTGCCGTGTGGTTTGTTTCATTGTCCTTTTTTTGGGGGGGGGGGTCGTTGTGCGTGACAGTGGCTTCATCGGGTCCAACTTCGATTAGCGCTACCATAATAATTACATTATACTGCCTGGTCTTTATTATTTCAGTACCAAAGGTAGGTAAATGTCATAAATATTTTACCACTCTAGAAACGTTATAATAATTTCATTATGTTGTATGTGAACTTGTTTCGTGCGCTTTTTAAAATATAAAATGTAAATAACCATTGAAATTCCATTACTATCCCAACTACTTGTGCCAATGTGCTGTAAATATTTTTATCGTTTTTTTTTTTCTTTCATAATGCAGACTTGACTTTAAGAACGTGACATATTCTGTAGGGTGAAACACGGTAGACGGAACCGGACTTCGTTAATTTTGGGCAAGCGAAGCCAATAATTAAAAGCGAAAATATAAAATTTATCTATTGATATGCAAAGCGATGAGACGTAATCTTGTACCAGATGGAAATTGGGACGCTCAATTTGTTGCGAACGCAAACACGTCCGCCGAAATATTGACCCGATTTGGTTCGGAGATTGCCTCTCTATTCAGTGCCGCGCGGGCCCATCGTGTTGCACGTGCAGGGGATGCGCGCGCCTGCATTGTGCCGCCTTCGCCGGTGACCTTTCGCAGAGCAGTCCAACTTGATTAGCACATCAGGTCAGACAAAGTGTGCCAGCCCTCCAAACAGCCATTCCCAGCATTCTTTTATCAATGTCCAGTAATTAAAATGTCACCATTTAATTTTCAGCCCACACCGATCTTCTTGGAGCAATCTTTTCCTAATAAAGGGTGTAATCGAAATGCTATTTTCATTGGAAACAAAAAGGCTGCAAGAGGCGATTTTAGTGTATCAAGTGAAGGATCAATATGAAATAAGCGGATTGATCTGCCTCTAAAATTAAATTTATTGGGGTCATGGTTTTATATGGTGCTGATACAACTGTTAAATGGAGAACATTCGTTTTCAATGGGTGCGTTTATTAAACTTCCACTGAATTAGACTGCTGTGATTTATGCGCCAATCTTCCTCCTGGCCTCCAGGACAAAGTCGTATTTTTATTATGATACGGTTCTGTAAGTTTTAACCTAAACGTTTCCTACGTTGCTTCAAAAGTAAACTACGCTGTTTTTTTTTCTTTTTCATTTTTTTATCCTTACGATGTCCTTCAATGTTTGTCTAGAAATTGTTTGTTAAATTGTGATGCTCTCAAATATTGATAGTATCGTTATGTGTTAATTACTGTGCTGTAGTTTAATTTGAATGAAGAGACAGTACAGTGGTCCAGGCCTCGGATACACGAGGTACGCAAACTGCGGTATAAAAAGATGGGTAACAGACATATCAGTGATTTTCTCCTTTAACCTCTTCCGCTGTTGCAATGTCGTATGATGTTGCAAAATAATAAATAAATAATTAAGACTTGTCTTGAGGTCACTGGCGCCTCCCCGTCAGTTTGCGGGCGCTGTGCGCGCCGCCCGCCTCTGCTCCGCGCCGACTCTCTCTCTCAATAACATTCCCTTCCAACCATCTGCCCATGCTCTGGAAAACGTTTAATAACCCGCTGTGCATTTATAGAATCCAATAGACATTAATTCTTCAAGACAGCCTTTTGGTTTGTTTGTTTGTACAACGCAGTCATGTGAAAACGTGCCGTAACGTTGAAGACGACGTTGCGTAAAAATTAAAGGTGGTAAATTGCTAGTTTTAAGCATGCACTTGTACGTATTTTAACTGACATTGTTTTGTTGGGGGGACTCTAATTAATTACAGCATTAGGCCACAAGAAGCTGTAGATCCCAAACTTACTGAACAGTGCGTTTCCGTTTCATTTTATTGTTAGTTTTAATTGCAGTGATTCATCAGCAATCTGATTAAATCTATTTCGCTCAGGTGTTCTCGAAAAATGATAATCACTTTTAGTGTAGATCGGCAATTAAACTATTCATTTTTTTTTTCTTAGTGGGTGGAAAAAAACTCCAGTTGTCAGATGCACTCACTTTTTTTTCTTCATTGCACAACACGGGGTCGTTCAAAGCTCAGCAGCCACGTACTGTATATGTGAGAAGGGTTCGAGTCCGCTGTGATGTTGGTGTGAACTCCTCTGCTCTCCAGTCCGCCTGCTCACACGGCAGTGGGGTCAAGGACTCCATCGCGCTACTGACACGCGCAGTTCGAGACACTCGTGCATTATTCTTTGCGTTCCGTTTAAATTTAACACCTGCTAATGTTCCGTCTTGCGCTCTTCGTTATACGGGAATTGTTAAGATTTGCGGTCTAGTGGTTTTTGGGAATGTCCCTGAAGACACGTGTAAGGATGTTAAACTCGTGCGCGCAGTCCAGGTTATGTTGCTATTTAAAGACCAAAATGCGTACATCAAGTTGATTGCCATATCGACAAAGCAGATTGGCATATTGGGTACCGCCAGTCGATCACTCACTATATAAAATAAAAAGATGTCATCATGTGGTTGGAAATACTAGTTGACGTTAATTCAAGTAGCGCTGTTTTCGAAACAACGGTGTGGCTTTTGTATATGCTTACAGATATCAGAGAGGGGAATTAATGTATTGCATTGCGGACGAGCTCTCTGCTAGCTTGCGAAGAAACATTCAACGTTACAGCATATTTTAATCAGAGACGAGAGGCCTGCCGGGGCCTCACAAACAGATACAATTAATATCCAAAGCTGAGTAGCAAATTAGCACGGAGCCGTAATACTCCAGTACCGCGCAGGGCTTTTTCTTAATTAAAACTTTCATTGGAATAATGATAACAAAACATAGCAAAGCACAAGCGTGGCCATATTGACTTACTTCTAAAAACAAAGCCATGTAATTTCTCTAACTGATTGTAAACAAAATAATTACATTTTTGTATGGTCATTAAACAGAAATCACAGATATAAAGTTAACCGAAAAGTCTATTTATTTAGACAGACTTCAGAGATTTTGGGCGAAATAAATCGATCCACAAGATTAATGACGTTCTGTTTCTATTTGCGTATCTCAGAGTTACTAAAACTTAAAACGGACTTTAAAATAACATGACCAAAATAATGATAAATAAATACTAAAACAGTCGATGTCTGGTGAGCAGGCACGTATACACTGTCAGCTGACTGGTTCAAATACAACAATTTAACTAGTTCTTCAATTCCACGCAAACTCACTTTTAAATAGCATTTTCAAAAAGTTCCAAATTTTGACTGCGCTGACTAAAGACGATAAACAGAACAGCTGAGGTGTAAAATTATAACACATTATAACACCCTAAGTACAACACAAGAATGAAACATACGCGTTATTCAGTGTTTATGACATGCGTAAAACGTATGGGAAAATGATAATTTTGTTATATTTATGGCTTAATAATTAGTCATATAAACCGTAATTAAAAAAAAAAAAACTTTGGCATTTTTAATAAAGTGATGTTCAGGATGGAATTAGTTGCATTAAACTGATTTTTTTGTTCCTCTGAACCTCAAAGATGCAGTTTTTCAAATTTAATTCTGTATTTAATGACTGAATGGTCATTACTTCACAGTTAAAGTATGTTACATACGGTATGAACGGCGTGATACACTGAAAACTGACTAAAGCTATTCTGTGTATGCAGTTCTATAATAGTCATTACACATTTTAGTTTAATGCATGATTTTGAATTTGTCCTTAAAAAAACTCGTAATATAAACTACTAGCATTACAAGAGCGCGTTCATTGTGATAGATTTTTAAAGCATGTTTATCTACAATATTTTAATTCTAACAATTAGTATGGCTTTTTATTTCACGGTTATCATAGGCTAATCCAGTGCAACAAATGGGCCACCCATTTTGCAGTCAACTGGACCATGAAGCAGAGTTCCGATGACGAGTAGAAGAAAAACGCGACATGGGACAGTCAGTTGGCAAATTTTATCCGCGTAGCTAACGAAACCAAGATAACACGTAATACAAGCAATATTTAATCTTATATTTTGTGCTGCTGTCGTCGAGGGCTTGATGTTACTTAACAAAAAGCTTTTAGAGAAGCACGTGTGTGGGTTGTAGTTTTCTAGCAGCCAGGAGAAAATTGGTTCTTCTATTGTCACACGTTTCATTTAAAAACTGAAAAATGAGAGCAAAGTACAGTTTGCCTAGTGACGAAGTGCAGACTACAATTGACCTGAAGCAGGCGTTACATGATCAGATCCGCGAAAGCAGAAGGTTCCATTCAGTCGAATTTCAGGAAACGGTATGACAGATGTGTCTTCTGTTGACTGGCGCAAATTACGACTCTTGTTTCATTACCCTGACTACTATGGTATGAATCCTCACGTTTCAAAACAAGCCTTTTTGTTATGAAATAAACTGCGATATACAGTACCTTGACCTCTACCGCGTTCCCACGAATGCGTTATTAAACAAATTATTTATGATTTTCTCCTTCTTTCTATTTATCAGTAGACGACGTTAAAATATCACCATTTTACTGGCATTATGCCTCTGAGATTCCGCATAAGTGATATTAAGCGTTTGTTGCTTTAATGTCTTGATAATTATTGGTTGTTTCTGCGTTTAAAAATGTTTTTTTTTGTCTTTATCCGAAATTTCTTTATACTGACGAACAAATACATAATATGCCTTGAAAGGTCTATGGGGAGGTATAGGACTACACCAGAACGCATATATTTTGCGGCGGTTATTTATATTAATGTGTTAAAATCGCATGTTGTTCTGTCCCAAGTCATGTGATTTTCTTTAAGATTTTAACATATGCTGGCACGTTCGTTTTTAAAATGCTGCCTGGCTTTTTTAAACGATGTACTTTGTTAACCAAATCTAACAGCAAAGATCACAAATTAAAATGTTTTACTGAACACAGTTTAGCGACTTTAATCTACGTTGTATTAATATTTAAATACTAATTTGTTTAAACAATTGAAAGCACGCGAATGCTGCTCAGATCATTTACTTTGAGAAAAAATCTTATTCAAGTCTATCCAGAGGTAATGGAAGGGCTCGGCTAGAATTACCGCTGAAAGGTCTAATTAAACGCGGACTGGCTGATCTGTCGCTGTTCCAGTGCTGAACCCAAACGCTGACGAGTGTTTTAGGACACGTGAGCCCGTACGTTTTCTCAGGAATAATCTCTAACAATGCGGCATTTAACTTGTGTCCTGAATTATTAAGAAGAAAGAAATAATTACAGTATAAAATTGTAATTATTGTTGGGGAAGAGAAAAACCTCTTGATTGTGAAAGATGAGACGGCCCGCCTGTATCGGGTTTAAGTTGCTTTCTCCATTAATATTGCAGTGAGGTAGGCTCATAGTGTCGCTCTCAGATCTCCACTCGTAGCGGCTAAAATTCTACAATTTATATTCACCGTACAAAAGCAATACGAATGTAACAATAGTTGTTAATCAAATACGAACACATGTGACCGTTCGAAAGTTTGAAGCAGCATTCATTCTCAAATAGGTATAGTCGGTATTCATATAATTCAAAGATACAATACATCATAGACTGAGACGTCGCTCCTGAACCGTCTCATAAATTCTTAGAGAACGAACGTAATCTTGTTGTGTTTAAGAACAGTAGATGCGTGGATGTTAAAACGGCATTACTCCGTAGCCACCAGATCTGTTTTCTCAAATGAAAAGTGAAAACACATACTGTATACAGTCTACCCACAACTTTCAGAACGAATGCGTACAGGATATGTATTTACATACACAAAATGACCAAGCGGTTTCAATTATAAATAATGCATATATTATTATGTAACCCATGTGTTGGTTAACAGCAAAAGCTGTTCTGGTTCAATTGGGTCTGCTTAGCAAAAGCATAGCTCCGGGCCGTTTGTGGACGTTTGATTAGGGTAATTGTTCACATTTTGGCCTAGACAGTATGATTAATTACAGTTTAATCAACGCGTCCATTAAAGACAGTTAATAATATGGCACTGTATAAAGAACCCCGGGAAATTTGGACTCTTTATGCACCGTAATTTGTATTTAAATTGTACTCTCTGCTAAAGTCCTGTACTTCAATGTAAAAATACGGAGTCTCAAAAGAGCCTGTCTGTCAGGAAAATGGATGATAGATATACAAAAAATATGCAGTTACTGTAAATATATAGGTATTGTTCTTTTGTTCACGTTATTAATATTAAAAGTTACTGGTTACTGATGTTATATTCATGCTATTGTTATCCCACATAAACAATGACTATGTTATTCGCGTGAAAATATAAGGTAGTATTTAATTATTATATTTTGTCTATGTCCACAATTATGCTTTGTGCAGCTGTTTACGTTTTCATGCTAGTAATTAAATCGTACATCTGTAAAACATATACAACCTGTGTTCAACTGGTATCAATTTTAAGAGGTGGGATCGCAAGTACTGTACAGCGTTTTCTTTTTACAGCAGAACTGAGAGTGCTTGGTTTGTTGAAATTTTGCTTTTTTTTTTTCCTGATATGGGTTGACTTTTCTGCGCCTGTGTTTTAGAACGGGTCAATAACTGATACCTCATCGAGGAACTCAACAAGGTTAAGCGAGGGCATTGATCGTATTCGCCTGTTAACTACGGTCGAACTCTCGCCTACCACTACATGCTGAGTCCTGTGTGCTCAACAATTTCTCCCTGTCTGAAGACGGTGGGTGTATCCTCCGTCATCAGATAACAATAAACTGAGGTCACGTCAGATTAAAGTGTCCCGATGAGGACGACCTTGTGGGTTTTGTCTGTCCGCAGCAGAACGTTTAATGAAATATCGGCAGGTATTTTTTTCTGAAAAATGTATTTCGTGTCGGTCGTACTAGCCTACCTCAAAATAACGTTCCGTCAAATTTCAGTTTTTATTTAGCCCATAACAATAAGTGATTTATTTGTCAGCGACCGTCGCTGCAGACAGCGGTGTAACATGAGACGTTTAAATGTTTCATTTTGCATCGATCGTTATTTTATAATGCTTACTAATTTGTTTTGATATTTAATTATCAGTTCAAATCGTAATTACTTCATTAATTATATAAAGCACAGTAAATAATTAACCATAAGAAAGAAATGGCAAAACGTAAAATTTGTCTTGTGACAAAAGCCCTCTTCTTAAGTTTTTAATCATACGCAATGCTTCTTGTCGAGAAACAGTCATGAAGTACTCAGTAATCAGTCAGTAAAAATACCACTCTTGTATTAAACTTAAGTATGGTATAGGATTTATTCTTTTCTGTTATTGCGTACCTTACCTGTACAGTTCCAACTGGGACAAGAAGATTATTTTTTCAATAGCTACAAAAACTCTTTAGCCGACTCATTAAGCCGTAGTAAAATAACGCTTCTACGTTCAGACTACACATTTGTATTAACGGTGCGTGTGCTCTTTCTTTGCTATTGTTTTTCGTGTGAAAAGATCACAGGCTGAATTTAAATAGTCTGGTTGACAGCCGTGATTGTCGTTTTCTGTCGGTCCCGAAGGCAAACAGTTAATGTAAATATGTTGGTGCTAAGTGGGTGTGCCTTGCCATTAGTTTAGCTGTCACTTGATCGGCGCAGAGTGTCTTCAGTGTGGACTAGCGGAGGGGCCAGGACTGCCATGTGGTCACTCTCCTCGCGCTCCGCACACACTGCACGAGAGTCGAGCAGGATGGAGGTCCACGCGTTGCGCTGAGAGAGAGAGGGAGAGTGAGTGAGAGAGATAAACAGGCTGATGCACTCCAGTATCTGTCGTCAAATCCAACAACGAAATCCTGCAACAATTTCACCTCCGAGTCTGGACGGTTTTTCCATAGTTCTTGATATTGTTTCTTGACCTGTTCTATATTACTAGTTTTTGCTGTTGCCAAGGAACAGTGATTTCTTCCATCGGAAAAGGTGAGATCGCTCGCCGATTACAGTAATACTGCTGTTACCTTCCATATTCCTGCTGATGCGCGGTATCGCCATTAACTTAAAAACCGTCATTTTCATTATAAAATTACTTTTAGGTCTTCTTTAAAACCCGTAATTAATTTAAATATAGTCATTATCGTTTGGTTTAAAATGATTTGTGAATTGGTTAAATATGCATCTTTTTCCGGTGTAATTAACTGTGTGATTTGTTTCTTTTGTACGTAAGTGAAATTCCAGGCCTAGAATAAAATATAGCAGATGTAACCGTATGTGCATTTAAAACTCATAGACTGTGTTACAATTGGAAAAACTAATATTTTGAAACAAAATATTGGTTTGAGAGACAGCAGTTGCAATGCTTTAATTATACAAGACAGGAGTATTATTAACAGATCAAAGACGCACAACTGAATCTGTGTAATTACAACGAAAGCGGCTTAGTGGATCTTTTCCTCTGAGGTAAGCTCATTGGCACGGCTCAGAGCATATTTTCCTTCTGCTCTGTTACGTGTTAGTATCTTTATTGGCACAGTTAAGTAATCTCCTTCGCCGCTGGTCAGATCTGAACACGTTAACGAGAGGTCCGTGAACACGCTGAAGATCGTTTATTAATTCGCCGGTTCAAAATATGAGTGGTGAAACATCAGCAATAAAAATATGCACCTATACTTTAAATACGGAAAATACATCGTGGACGCTAACATTCCCCTTTAAAATATTACCCCCAATTAGGCAAATCGTTCTGTATTTATTAAAACCGTAATCCAGATAATTTGGGCTTTGTTAGAATTAGGGAAACCTGGCGCAAAATCAAGGGAAAGATTCTACTTAAAAAAAGAAAACACCGACGGTCAGTTGTGGCTAAACATATATATCCTGCAAATCTATATATCCTCATTTCGTTCTCATAATCAACACTTGATTTATTTAATGTGTTGGTGTCTCTTCTGTTATTTTTCTGTCTTTAAGGTGTTAGTTTTCAAATATTACTATTCATCTTTTCGTAACCTTACTTCTTACGTCGTTATTGTTCCGATTATATTCATATTTCTAAATTACTCAAATAATTATATTTGCATGTACGGTTCGATATGATTTAAAATAAGTGTTTTTACAAGCACCGTGTTGCAATATAATTTCTCGGACAAATAAGAAAAATATTTTAGAAAACGATCTCTGCTGGATTCAGTGTACCGTAAAATACATTGTCAAATAAACCACAATATGGACATGTTGTCGTATAGTCATTAAAGCGTTTTGGTATTTTTCTGGTTTTGTCAAATATAGTAACGAATTAAAATATTAATTTCAACGTTTCTGTCGCTATTGTAGACTTCCAGGGATGGACTCGATTCCCAGTCAACTGCCAGCGGGACGAGATTCCAGCTCTTCCCCCAATTCAAAGCAAGAACTTCAGCCGTACTCGAGTAGCAGCAGTCTTAAGCCTAACCAAGTCAGTGAAACCGCGTTGTACGGAGTTCCAATAGTTTCTTTGGTAATAGACGGCCAAGAAAGACTCTGTTTGGCACAAATTTCTAATACTTTATTAAAGAACTACAGTTACAACGAGATCCACAATCGACGCGTTGCTCTTGGAATCACCTGTGTGCAGTGCACACCAGTTCAGCTCGAGATCCTGAGGCGCGCGGGTGCAATGCCCATATCTTCAAGGCGCTGCGGGATGATCACCAAACGCGAGGCCGAAAGGCTGTGCAAATCCTTTCTCGGGGCGCACAGTCCTCCAAAGTTACCCGAAAACTTCGCTTTTGATGTATCCCACGAATGTGCCTGGGGAAGCCGAGGTAGCTTCATCCCGGCTAGGTATAACAGCTCTAGAGCCAAGTGCATAAAATGCACTTATTGCAACATGTACTTCTCTCCAAACAAGTTCATCTTTCACTCTCATCGTACTCCTGAATCAAAATACACGCAGCCAGATGCAGCTAATTTTAATTCTTGGAGACGTCACCTCAAATTGACGGACAAAAATACACAAGAGGATGTAGCCCATGCGTGGGAGGACGTGAAAGCCATGTTCAACGGAGGCAGCCGTAAAAGAACTCTACCTATGAGTGGGTCTAGGGGTTCCTCCCCCCTAAAACAACAGAGCTCCACTAGCATCCCTCAAAGAAATTCACCTGAGATGCCCCACAAAACGATGCGCTGCGAAGAGGACCGGGGTAACCTGAGCCTGGCAAACAGTGTTCGCAGTTATCCCGTCATTCCCGTGCCAAGCAAGAGTTTTGGGATGCTGCAAAAAATACCGCCGCCACTCTTTCCACATCCATACGGATTTCCAGCATTTGGACTTTGTCAAAAGAAAGATGATGGTGTGGGAATGGGAGAACAAAATAAGACAAATTTGTCAGGTGTGTTTTGGCCTGGAGCAAAGGACACCGTATACCCGTCTTTCCCCATGTTTTGGCCTGCCACTGGCGGACTCCCCATTCCACCGTATCCGCAGTCACAGCCTAAAGCACCCGCGGAACTTCTGAGCGTTCGGCAAAGTGAACAGGACGTCTCAGAGCAAAGCGACCGAAGCACCAACACCCCGAAAGACAGCCTGGACAGCGAACGCTGTTCTAGCGCTCAGTCTACTCGAAACGAAGAGGACAAATCTGGGGATGAGACTAGATCAATGGAGAGTGTGCCGATCGGTCCCAGAAAAATAAGTTACATTTCAGCCTTCAGACCAGTCGTAAAAGACGCCGAAAGCATAGCCAAGTTATACGGAAACAGAGAGGCGTATAACGGGACCCGTTCAGGCTACATGTCACCAGATTTTATGAGCGAGAGCTCCAGTTATAGATCTGTGTCCCCAGACGTTGACAGCGTGGAGGAACCGGACGTGGACGTGGAGTCTAACAGGGTGCAAGAAGATGAAGAATCTCTCCAGCTTTCAGTGGAGGATCACCAGAGCCCACCAGCTCTGGTTATGTCTCAGGTCAGTCCGGAAAAGAGCCAGGAATCCGATCCTGAACCCGTGGCCGCCCACGAGGAGAACCAGAGGGCAAATTTCGTTGAAGCGGCAACTACGGATGAGGAGAGGCAGAACGAAACTGTAACAGAAAACAGTCAAGTGCCTCTGTACGAAGTAAGTGTGCGTCCTACAAGTTTAATGTTTTTAAAATTCTAAAATGTTTGCGGCACAACCCTGTTTTATACACCCGAAAATATCAATGCACGTAATCAGTGTCAAAGATAATACATAGTAAATGACAGGTTACAGTATATGCCAGTCAAACTAATTTTTTAAATTTTTTTTCCTTAGCGAGATATTTTTTAAAGTTTAGCAGATGAAGCAAATGAACGCAAAAAATGCACGAGAATGCGTTTGTTTTAGTGAAAAATAATTTCCTAAATGTACATCAGGTGTACTTATGAATGGGGTTTGGGCTGTGTGTTTTGAAGAGCCTCCATTGCAAGCTACTGAATTTTAATTTCACTCTCTTGTATGGAGTCTCCGTAATTATGTTAATTTATAAATACATTTTCCAAAATATAGTTATAATTTGGCCTAGAGAGCTAAGGTTTAAAAACTCTGGAGAACAACAGTTTAGGATATATTTAAAAGTTAATTGTTGCTTCCTACCCTTGAACAGTCTGGCCTTCCGTGTGTGTACATACCAGATTTGTAACAAATATGAGATCGGAATTATGTGAGATTACAGAATTGAGGGTAATTACATTTAATTGCCGGCTTCGCTTTACAGGTGTACGCACGTGAAAGGGATGATCACATGCCACTGAGTGCCACAGCTAATTTTGGACAAACCACCAATTATCAATGCGGGCTACTGGACTCAAACGGTAGCCTATCCCACCGTTCATTTTTCCCCCATATATGCAATTATCTGAATTATCTCCTCCTTTGTAGTTTTATTATCATATGTATTCATATGTAACTCACAAATTTATTTTCACTATATATTGATTTTAAAACATCTTAACATTGTGTAAAATACTACTACTACTACTACTACTAATAATAATAATAATAATAATAATTATTATTATTATTATTATTATTATTGTTATTATTATTATTATTATTATTATTGTTGTTGTTGTTGTTGTTGTTTTATACATACTACCTGAATGCTAATTTGTCGAATAATACTCAGTGAATGTGTCTTTTTGTGTTAAGAATCACTTAAGGAAGACATCTCCTCCACACCAAAAGAAGTGGAACTGAAAAAGACTTTTCAAGATCCAGGCAGCGCGGCCAAGGATAGCTCAAGAGATACGCAAGGAGGTAGGTTCCTCCACAAGATTGTTTAACATTGTCGTTTGAATGTGTGTGCATAAATCTCGCAGCGGAACTCAGATGAAATTGAAGTGGATTTAATATAATTGTTAAAAGGAAAATGGACGTTATGGAGTGGTCTCACCGTGTGCTGTGTATACGTAGGGGAGGACGCCGTGCGCGATGATACCAGCAGAGTAACATTCATCGAAAAGGACATAGAAAATATGGCAAAAGGTAAGAATGCTAAACAATAATGCAGCTGAAATTATAAACAGTATTAGCCATCTGTAAATGAAAATATCCGGTTTGTTTGTCATCATAATTGATTATTCTGTCATTAAACACTTAAAATATTGCAGATATTTCATGAGGACCACACAGTACAACGCAAAGCAAAAATCAAGATAAAAATTATCACGGTCGTTGCTGCGCTGGCAAAAAGAGGTTCATTTAGCGACGGCACGCGCTACAGGATATATGAGCGTGTTTCGACGGCACGTGGATAGCTTTGGGGATGAAAGTCATGACTGCGTGCTATATTCCTTCCTAACGATGCTCAAAAAGCTGTTTCGCTAAGACTTTAAGAATTATTGGTGCACAATCCAAGCAACCCGGGGGGGGGAGGGGGGATGATGAAAGGTGACAGCATGTGCTTTTCAGTGCATTATTACCAAGTCATTGTCAATAGGGCGTAACGTGTACATTTTTGCTGTTTATTTCATAAGACGTTACGGCAAATTAATATGCAGTCTATTAATATTTAAATGTAAGAATGAAATTCTCTGCTACGTGGTCATGTTCGACAAGGACGCGTTTTCTGTATTCACAGACATGCATTATTAATATTAAAGTGCAATAATATAATTAATTTCAGTGTTTGTTTTAAACAACACCAACAACTCAGTACGCCTTTTTGTGATTGTAGCTTGCATTGGTTCCAATCGCGTAAGGTCATTCAAGGTAAAAAGGGTATCTTATAGTGACGTCATGTGTTCGTCAGCCCTGACGACCTAATCGCGCAGCTGAACGCTGGGAAATCCTAGTGCTTATTGCACTCAAGATAATAATAATAATAATAATAACAATAATAATAATAACCATCATCATCATCATCATCATAAGGGTTATTGTTCAAGCAATATTTAATTACAGTGGACTGAATTCCACCCATAGTACACAGAATAATGTAAAACGTACTTAAATGTATGTGAAAATGCTATACTCGTTATCTCAGTGCAAGAATGTATGTTGTTTTATTGTCTACGTGTCCTCACAGTTAATACTCAAGTCATGACCAGACTCAACAAAACGATTAAACGGGTATTATATTATTCAGTTGTTAAGTCTCTATACAAGGTTAGCAATAATATTAAATTTAAACGAAAAACATTAATTACAGACGACTAGGTTTTTAGTAAAACATTTGAAGGTTAATATGGACTATACTAACTATGTCTACATTATTTACACATTATTTACAATTGTACTTTGAAAATACAAATTCCACCCAGAATCATTTGTTCCATGTCTAATGTTTGTTCTGCGTAGTCGTTAAAACCAATAAAAGCATAGGAACCATAATCGATAAAGCCTTTGAAATCATCACCGATTAATGTGTACGAAGTTACACAGTAGTTCCCTGCTGCATTACGTGCCACTGTAAATTAGTACCTAGGTTAAGGTCAGTTTTCAACCTCCCAGATATCTCACTTTGACGACTCAAACATTTACTAAGTCAGTGGGTTATGAAGGTTAAAAACACAATATTTTATTTAATGACTCATGTAATGTTCAAGATGTTATGTTGAAAATGTGTGATTTATTGTACCGTTTTCGACAGTTCCTTAGGGAGGAGGCACACGTGGTATACTTAAATGACTACTGTAAAACTAACCGTTCACTCAAACGTCAAACACAGCAAGCTGCTTCAAGAGGCACGAGTGCGCTACGGGCATGATGATCACCATAACACACACATCACACTGTACTCTTGGCTGTGTCTGAGTTAAAACGCCCTTATTTTTTTCCGAATTTCGTAATAATGCATAATAATTTAAAAAATGTCTTGTTTGGTTTTGATTTGGTGAAACGTTATATTAATAAGATTAAATAGGCCCGTGTTAATGTCCTTTAATTTATGTTATATTAGAGCGAACTGCTAGGATGTTAAATTCTAACATTTGTTCTGACTTCAGAAAGTTTGCGCCATTTTTTGATCGCCTGCGTGCGGTACTGAGGAAACCTTCGGAGCGTAAAGATTGGATGCTAGCGTGAAATCGCCCTAAGAGCAAAAAAAATTAATACACCGTTACGTTGCTACGTTATTATGCAGATTTCATGTTACAAAAGTATGTACTTTAATTTTGGTACATCATATTCCATCTTAAATTTCATTTTGGGTTAATAATGATAATTTAACAGTATTTCTATTACCTAAAACTAATTGTGCCATTTACGCCCGAAGCAGTAATTATCGTACAGTTCATTGCTTGAAAATCATGAGTCTTTGTATCGCGGTACTAATCGTTTTTAGTATTCATATTGCTCATAGCCCATAAAAATGAATAAATTCGTGATTACAGTCAGTAATTGTTGTATGAGTGGTGTTAGTAGAAACAATTTTTAAGATTTATATATTTCAAAGTAGCTATAACATTTACTACCAACATTTGTTTTAAATGTCAAAATCACATCTTCTTTGTATATCACGGTGAAGCATGATATTCACACAATACACCACTGTGAAATGACATTGTAATAAATCTATATTCGATATATTTTTGTTTCGCAGATGAATTGCAGAGACAATTAATGGAACAAGTAGAACTCAGAAAAAAGTTGGAACGAGAGTTCCAAAATTTAAAAGGTAAACCTTGAAATATTAAAGTACGCAGTTAGTTCATCGCTTTCTTGATGTGGTTACATTGACATGCAAAGCAGTTAAATTTTTATCTGAAAACTACGTTAAGAAATTATTTGATTTATATTTATAACATATATACAAACGTAATCACTTGCCAATGTCATGCTTTTTTTCTGAAATACGACGTGTGTAATTACAATAACGAATTTGCGTCTTTACTCTGTAGTCTTTTGTTCTCAGACTGATCCAATCTCACGTTTTATCATTTACTCATTTTGCAATTCAGGTTTTAAACACATAATTAATAAAAAGTAACTACTTTAGAATTTAAAACGACGCAATTCGATCTGTTTACTTGTAATCCTGAAAGGTCATTTTCTAATACACACGATTCGTGATATAAACGAGTTGCAGCGTTTCGGTCCTGTAATATTGTGTGTCGGTTGCTCCACAGACAATTTTCAAGATCAGATGAAGAGGGAGCTCTCCTACAGAGAGGAAATGGTACAACAACTACAAATTGTTCGAGGTCAGCGTTCATGTCAAGTGAACAGCTTTAGAGATTTCGTTATCACGACAAAGGATGGTTGGAGTTACATATGTTTTGTGCACGCTAGTTTCTGTATATATTTTATATTATTTTAAATAAAATATCAGCAACTAAGTGTAGGTAACCTGTATTTAGTGTTTACTCGTGTCATGTTATGTATAATTATAAAACGTAAAATTATATATAATGTACAAACTTTTATTATTTTAAAAATTATATATATTTTTTCCTCCCAGACACTTTATGTAGCGAGTTGGACCAAGAGAGGAAGGCTCGATATGCAATTCAGCAGAAACTAAAAGGTAATTTATCTTTTCAAAAATGTGACCGTGTTTAAGGTACAATATGACTACAAACTCCCGAGACGAAAAATTAGACATAACGGCTTTCATACATAACCAGAGATTTAACTTTAACTGCTGATATTTTCTGCTAATTCAATATGGAAGTAGTTTCGGATGTTTTTCAGTCTATAACGAGCAAGTGCACGCAATAAAATGGGTGTTATGCAATTAATAACTGTTTCAGTAGTTATTTAAGAAGATGGAGGTATTCAGGCATGCAGTCTGATGCTGCCTGGCCCTTGTAACTGATCTAACGGCTTTCTCCCTAGAAGCTCACGACGCGCTACACCACTTCTCGTGCAAGATGCTCACCCCGCGCCACTGCACCGCTACCTGCTCTTTTAAACCTCCCCTCTTGCCGCCGTGAACTTTGAAACTCGCGCCTCGATCGGACCTCGTGTCGTTCCGTTGCAAATGTCGGGGCGAAGAATCAAAAACCCATCATGAATCTAAAACCCCACAGCTGAAGAACTGCTGCGACAGTTTAAATTACCATCGGTATTTCGGATAAAGTACAACATGCTATTCAAGGACTGTTATAATGGTCAAGTTGTATATATATGTGTAACAGGTGCTTGTATGACGCGGATGCTGATTAATTAGTGGAAAGGAAACAAGCGATTAGGGAATACTCACTACTAATTCAAATACTACAGCCGGTAGATAGTAAGTCATTCAGCAAACCAGATTGAATTTTCCGGCTCATTGTATGTACTGTAGATTGTTAATATAAAGTTTTAAACACCTCTTCTGGAGGATTTTGTATAATCCTCCAAGTACATATGGCATCACCTCTTTAGATATCATTGGCATATATTATGTGGCTATGTGCAATTAACATTCATGTATACTGTGATTTTTTTTTCTTAGTAAAATAGTACTCTTAATTTTGGTTATTTAATTTAAAAACAATATATGTATGGATTTTTACATTATTTTTGTTGTCGATATCTGTTTGCTCTCATCTGATACAGTTTGTACATTATTGATGTAAAGCACTTTAAACTGGAAAACTTATTGACTTAGATGTGTAATAAAAATCTTGTTTGAGAATTAAACGTATCAACCAGGTTATGTTCATGAATGATCATTGCTGTTATCCAGGACATAGTTCTCCTGCTCAGATTTTTACATGAAGTACAAATGCTCTGGAGAAAGCTGCTAAGCAACAGTTTTATTCATGGGATTAATTTTAAGATGTGTCTTTGCTGTTTTTTGGCGGACAGTTTAGTTTCATAGTGACTCACAAAATTTACACATCCAAAACTTCACCCATTAATACACCTGAGTATCGTACTGATTTTTTTTTTTAACTGCTACCTGCTACAAGAGTGTAACAGCAGAGCACCTGGGGTATATCTGAAAATTTTGGTCATAAGAATATTTTGGCATTTAACCTCCTGTTAACCAAATGATCCAATATCCCACCAGAATGGTGCCGATGTGGCATAACATAGCAGTCTGGTGATGTTTTTAGCTTTTAAATTAAGTTCTTAAATATGTGAGTCTATGAGACACTTTGAACAAGAAATGATTAGAACACATAAAATCAGATGGTAGAAGACCATTTTCATTACTTATTTCCCAGTACCACGTGTAATCCTTTTCTGCTTGAATGTTTTTGTCCAAGCAGTTGATGTTGGGTGCCTTTCTCAGGTTATGCCCTCATTTGACACTCAAGGTTTTTGAAGTGTAACCTTTTGACCAAAGTTTCAGGTCAACAGTCATTTCACTGTCTGCCAATCACTTGCATTAAAGTGAGCCAAAAGGTAAAGCTATATAACATTGAGTATGATTTTCCAAAGGATTTCAGAGGACTACAAAAGATAAAAACACTTTTCACATTCACAAGAGGAAAAATCTAAATATTCAGAAAAACTGAGTCACATTCACCAGTATCTGTGTTTATATAATCCTTGAAAACAAGACACAACACAAATTTTCAAAATCTTTAAAATAAGCAAGATGATTATGCAATAAAACTGTTCTTGAGAAAATATGAGAAATTATTATACATTGTCCAATTAAGGTTAATTTTAAACAGTAGAATTTCAATCTTCATACAGGCTCAGCAATGACAACTTTATAAAAATATATTTTCTACATAAAACATCTAGTCAGTATACTCAACTGGCACCTAGAGTTAGCATTTAATTTCTGCATTTAATAAAGAATAACTGTTGACCAATATCTCTGTGTTTGAGCTCTGTGCTAATCTTATCTTGTCTAAACAATGTGTAACAGTTAGTGGCAGTTAGTATGCTCATAACAATACTCATGCAAACAACTACATGGGCATAAATGTTAAATCACTAAAGAATTTCTGATTTGCAGTTCCCCATTCAAGTTTATTCCATAAATTTACAATGATGTGTCTTTTCCACATTAAAACAAATTGTTATACTTTGGTAACAGACAAAAAGTGCAAACCCGTGTAAACAAACTTCTAGAAAATAGGCTGGAAAGTTATATGTAAAACAATACAAATTAGTAGCTTGACTGCTAAATTATCAAAGGTTTTGTAACTGAAATTCAATAGTTTTGAGCACGGTGTTGGATTATAAACTATCGTTAAATGTAAACACAACATGGGTGGATGGGGATCTAACTTAAATTACACAATACACCACTGTGAAAGGGTTAGGGGATCTAACTTAAATAATTTTTTTTGTTTTATTTCAAAAATTAAATAATTTATTTCAGATATTTCCACTTTGAATCTGTATTGTAATATGTTCTTATCAAAAGTGTATCTAGTGGAACTGCTATTTCACAATACTATACATACACCATCTTTATCTCTACTTGTTATATATATATATATATATATATATATATATATTGTATTTTTGTACTTACATATAGCGTTGATAGTCTATGTATACCGTTCCAAAACTAGAACTAACAACATCAATATTATTACTTAATTATATTCCCAATTATGTAAGGTATTACGAAATTCAACTTTAACATTGCCTTCCTTTTTTGCTTCACTTTTCTCCGATTTATATGCCAAAAAATTAGATGGAACGTCCATATAATATTCTGTATAATAATAACGCTTCACATTTTTCAAATTTATATTCAAAGCACAGATTTTTCCATTATAAGATGCCAAACACAAGCTCTGTAACAAAATACAAGAGCGACATCTTTCGGTGAAATAAATTAACAAGGTCTTATAAATATAACATGGTTAACATCATTCGTGCGTCTTACACATCATACAGTAATTATTTTATACTGCTAAATTGTTTGTAAATATCATATATTTAAACTTAATACATGTTTATTGTATATACAGTGACCGTGTTTATTTTGATTATAGTGTTAGGACTTTGGTATAAATCAATCAGACGTTTGCGTAATATGGTTTTCAAAGCTTTATTAACGCTTCACACTTTACAGTTTAATATGTTACAGTATATGTGTACTGCGTTTTAATATTCATGCGAAAGGCCGATAATCTAGTTATGAAATATTGATGGGTGGCACTGTAGGTCAGCGAGGAGCCATTGTGCTCTTAGGGTTATGGGTTCAAATGATCCATGTGCTCCGGTTTCCTCCTACCGTCCAAGTACACACAGTTCAGATTAACCGGGTAATTCCTCTGACGTGCACGCGCACGTAACTGGTCCGTATTGGGCTCGCGTCCCATCTAGTACGTACAGTACCTCGCCCTTTGCGTCAGATCGTTTAAACTCTAAGGTACCCTCAAAACTGATTTTGGATTACAATCGAGAAAATAATTTGTTATATACGAATGTTCCACGTTGTTTACTTGACGCGTAACTTTGTGTGCCTGTGTGTTGTGAGCGACATGGGAATGGTTTTAAAAAGTTCCATATTTCAGTATTAAGGAAAATTATTTTCATCAAAGTGATACGCTTACAACGGATGAAAATATCATTTTCGGTACAAGATCAAATACCTCGTAGATGTGAAATAAAGGGAATATATATTTTTAATCTGACCGCGGTTAACGGCACAGTAATTTTCAAACTGTGCGCGTGAGCGTCACCGTGTCACACGTCCGTCCCACGTGCCGGGGGTTGATCACGCCTGCGCCAAGAGTAACAAGATGGCGGAGAGTGCGGAACTGAAGGTAAAGCGCAGCTCTAAACCACAATTTATTTAATCGCTTAATAGTCGTCGTTGCATGCAGCTGTGTGCAGGTAGCGCTTTTTAAGCCGCCAGAGATGTTTATTACGTGTGTATCTTTCTGTCTGTACTGGCGGGAGATCGAGGTTTAGTGGTATCGTCTTCATCGCGATTGCTGTGTAGTATGGACATGTTATTGTTGATGTTGAGACTCGTCCGCTTTTGCGAGCTAGCAGGCTAACTCGCGGTGAAGGCACATAAACCCACAGGTGTGATATTTTGGTTCAGTTAATGTTTCTGGGAATTAGTAACTGAAAGAAAATTTACGTGGTCATGTGTACCGTTGTGGTGTCGGTGAGGTGAGTGTAAGGTGGCTAACGTTACTACTGTGTTGACGTGCTGTCAAGCTAGCACAAGCAGTGTGATCATATTTGATGGGGCTCAACCGCCTTGCCGTTCGTTCTGCAGATAGTGTTTTATTTTCATTCTTTTGCATAATTTTCTCCACTGATGGGATTCAATTAGTGGGCAACTGGTGTTTATGTTGTCGTAATACCGACTTCATGGTTTTGCTGAACCTTTTTGAACAAACGTAGGCGACCGCGACAAATTGACATGTCGATGTGCTGAATGGTCCCTGCTTTTTGGGCGCTTTGTTTGTGTGATTTTGTTTAAATTTATTAATAATTCTGTCATTTAATGACTAGTTCGTTAAACATCTGATTATCTTGAAGTTTTGATGTTGTCGTAAATCTGTCCTGATTGCTATACTTAACCCAAAGTTTTGTATGTTATGTTTTTTAATACTACTGTTAAACCGCACGTGTTTTTGTATTTCGTATTGACTTCCAAAGTTTCAGTGCATTTTTGCCTGACTTAAAGAGTTGCTTTTTTAAAATTGTTGATTTACGTAATGTACGCGCGCGCCTTCATACGTGTTTATGTAATATGTTGGTTTAAGTTTATTTTAGAAATGTCTGTTAGTTTTCTTAGCATATCAGAAGCGCTGGGAACATCCTTTAAATCTGACGTGTGAGTGGATGTTTAGCTGGTGGGAGAAATAACTTTAAATAACTTTAGAAATCCGTGGCCGACAGCAGTTAGCAAGAGATTCTCCTAATCTGACCTTTGTGTGTGTCTGAATGGATAGTTGCAGTATAATGTGTGGAATGACCTGTTGCACAAAGTTTTGCCTGGTCAGTATTCACATGTTCTTTTGTTTTTGACAACATTCTAAATGTGTGGAGAAATCATGTACACGTTCTTTGTGTGCTTTGCCAAGACATTTCCCATGGAGATAAAATGTAAAAAAATGTAAATAATAATAAATTTTAAAAAGACTTGTGTTTACTCAGGGGTTTCATATGTGTTATTTTGTAGGAAATACCTCACTTCTGGTTTGTTTTGAAAGGAAATAACTTTTTGGACTTTTATTTTCCCAACCTGTTGTGTTCTTGTGAAAGGTCATATGGTTATATTGCGAGCCTGGATCACCCGCTGGAATACAAGTAATGGTAAACATGGTTGAATGAATCAGAACATCAGGTGGAAGCACAGTGGCATTTAGAAATGCCAGAAAATGTTTCCCTGCTGTCATACATTCAGCTGTGATTATTTAGGTTTGGTGGAACACACTGGGACAGGACCACAGTTAATCCTGAGAGGTTTTCATCAGTCTGTTTGTGGATATCCTACTTGTTTGTGCTGCTCCTTGACAGCGACCCTACTGGTGCCTGCTGATATTAAGTGGTCTGGTGCAGCGTAGTCCACACCTAATAGAATGCTTGAACCTGGGACTGCAGTACCATGTTCACCTTTATGCTGGAAAATCCCTCTGCTAGTTCATTATGCAGAGCTGCTTCTGTCTGTGGAGTATGGAGTGGAAGTGTGTGTTTGTGAGCCAGGGAGAAGTGTATGTCTGTGAGTGAGAGTGAAGTCAGGGGTATGGTAGCATTGTGCCTGATACAGATGGCCAGTACAGTGTTGGTCCAAAGAGTCTGCAACTCACAGTGACCTGCCTCACAGGACCAGGAATCCGTCACCCACTTCTTTTCTGTATCTTTCTGAAGGTCTAATGGGAGAACAGGGCTCAGTTATCATTTACCTGCCTACTGTGGATTGAATAGCTGCTGATGAGGAACATTTTACAATACCTGCCTTTTTTTCCTCTTTTCTAAATGAGTGGGAGTTGTAGGTACCTTGGTAGTAGTTGACTTTGACTGGATGCTGAAAAAACAATTTTGGGTCCTAGGATTGGATATTTGAGGCAACATTGATGTTCTTTAAAAACCCTGTCACTGTAACCTTAAACATTTTAATGGAAAAACTTTGAAGTTCTTAACCTCTTTATGTCATTACTGTGGTGTGACTCTTACTGTAAATACTCTATATCTGTCTTATCCTTGAACAATAGTAAGAATCTTTTGGGGCCCTGAAATTATTTATTTAAAGGATTGCTCGTTTAATTTGAATATCAATAATACATGAAAGTTGTTTGGAATCATTGGTGTTAATAGACCAAAAATATTCTAGGAATATTTGCAACAGGTTAAGTATATCCGAAACCGACTAAGGACATACGTAACAAAAACTAAATACCACTACCTTCTTCAAAATGAATAAAATACTGTTTCTCATGGTGTGAATGAAGTCATGTGATGGAGTAAATCTTTTTTAGAACTTTTCTTTAACATGTTAATCAACCTCTGATATGACTAGGCAGCCTCATCAGTGTGTAATGCCCGATGTGGTCTTTTTTTCATGAACTGTTACAATATATCTGGGTATTGATAATATACCAGGCAATTATGCCCACTGTTGTAGGAATGAAACATTCGTGAGACCTTAAAGTATGGTGAAATTGTGCGTGCGTGAGAGATACATAAACCCAAAATGGCTGAACATAGATCTTTATATCTGTTCCTCACTTAAAATAGCATCCTAATTGTATCGTGTTCTCATCTGTTACAGAGTGATAGTTCCCCTTTAAAAAATTGTTCTTTGTTAATGTGATGGATGTCAATTCATCATGACAATTTTTAACACTAAAAATTATCTGGTGTTCAGACTGATTCTTGCACAAACTGATGTCATGCTTTTGTAATGTTAATGAGTACCTGGTCTAGTGATGCCCTCTTTCATCGTGGGGCTCTAGTGTTAATGTGAAAGGCTGGGATCATATTCAGACTGAATGAATGTTCTAGTCTTCAGGGCTGATATTCTGTGACCTCTTTATCTTAGAGTTCATGTTTCTGCCACCATGCCATTTGGGGTGATGTGTGCCAGCAGTGAATGCAGTGCTCATATCAAACATTTGAAGTAAGTGTCTAGGTTTACCCTGAAGGTTTGGAATTCCCAACATTTTTTTGTTTACCTTGCTTTTGCATATTCAAGTGTCATGTATGTTTTTCCTGGCTTTAAGTTTTCTTCTTGTGACCTCTGCAGGTGTAGTGTGTCCTAGTCCAGGTGCAGAACTCATTGATGTTTGTTTGTCCCCCCCCCCCCAGGATCACCTGGTGAGCATCAGGTAGCATAATGTTTAAGTGCAGGAAATAGTAAGCCCCAGACTGCAGGTTCAGGTTTCAGAAGGAGCCTTTCTGCCACACCCATGATGAAGGTTCTGAGCTCCAGCTGTACCATGAATTCATCTCAGACTAAACTGGCTTTAGACAAGCTCTTTGACTGAGATAAGAACTCAACCAGAAAACTAGCTAGCATCACTGAAAGAGAAGGGAATACAGATGCGTTTAACATTTAATATACGCAGATTCATGTGCACAGGCTTGAGTTTATGCTCCTGATTCTGAGATGATGTATTGGGCCTTAATACCTGTATGCTGAGAACATGTACCACGCTTTAATACCTGTATGCTTGCCCTGATTCTGAGAACATGTACCACGCTTTAATACCTGTATGCTTGCCCTGATTCTGAGAACATGTACCACGCTTTAATACCTGT
>JABJVR010000007.1:743729-770569 GCA_025773905.1 Chitala chitala | reverse complement strand
ATGCTTGCCCTGATTCTGAGAACATGTACCATGCTTTAATACCTGTATGCTTGCCCTGATTCTGAGAACATGTACCATACTTTAATACCTGTATGCTTGCCCTGATTCTGAGAACATGTACCATGCTTTAATATCTGTATGCTTGCAGCTGTTTGGCTGGGCAAAGGCTGTCTTTACTGCATACAGACTACAGCTCCCCTATATTAAAAAACTGCTTGCTGCCGTGTTTATGAAGTATGAGACTCCTTCTTAGGAACACTGTGATTAGAGGTGTTTCCTTCTGGTCCAGTTTGGAGCTGCACAGGTCTAGACCTGTCCTCTAGTTGAGGTGGGCAGGGGTGAACAGGGGTGTGGTCAGTGTTGTAGGGGCCTGGGAGGGCAGTGTGACAGACCATGGGTGTTAATCAGCCAGACCTTTTGCTTTAAAGTAACATGCTGACCTGCATTGAGGATTACTGAGAACCTGATGGCAGGCAGTGATGAGGAGATGGAGCAGAGGAGAGACCAGTCACTGAGCCACTATGGTGGCTGGGGAGCGCCCTGTTATTTCTGCCCACCTCTGAGCCACTAGGCAGCACATAATATTAATTTAGAAGAGAAGGATTTTGTCTGCTGTTAATTATGTGTTGTTGTGTATTACCTGCTTTGCCAGGTGATTTTAACTGACTGGACAATGGCAGTATCAGTCTTATCTTTGTCACTTGAATGTGACATGAATGAAGAATAAACCGAGAACGTGCCTCATTTGTTTGAGTTTAAGTATAATGGCGTTCCTCTTCAGGTTCCAGAAGGTTCTAGTGGAGGTGCTGGGCGTTTGCAGACTGCTCTTTGTTCACAGTTGAGCCTGCCATGCACAGAGAGAGCAGATGTCACATTTAGACACCAGTTTAGCAGAGAGCTGGTGCTGTTCTGAGCCATTTTCTGTTACCGCTACCCCGGTGTCCCAGAGCACTGCCCGAATGGCACAGGGAACATTATGGGTGCTACTTAGAGCGTCCAGCTTTCAAACAAACAGCCGCTTCGACAGGCCCATTAAGCACATCATCATTCCTCCGGGCGCTCGTGTTCCGGCGTGATCACTGGCAGCGAAGCACGCAGCAGGCTGGGCCACTCACGGCTGTGTGTTGGACACACTTCGTGCCAGCGGCTGGAAGGATGTGAGAACAAGCAGCGCTCCTTTACCGGGGGGCTTAGCGGTGTCAAGCGTTGGTAGTTCTGCCTGTGAATGGCTCAGATCTGGCAGTTCACACTTGTATTCGGTCAACAGAAACATCCTTCCAATGTTTTTGCAAAATGAGCAGATACTAGTTACTTTGAGTCCTCATTCTTGTCTGTGTTGGCATAAGCTGGTAGGTTTTGTTTTTGCATGTTAAAATGGTTTACGACACGGAAATAAATCAGTTGGGAAACGCTTATTTTTATATAGTAAAGGCCCACTGACTGTGCTACCACTACGGCACTTGGTCCTATATTTTCTGCTTTAATTTAGTCAGAAGTAAGTTCATCCATATGTTTACGTTTGTGAATTGCCTTTTTAGAGGTGGGCATGTTTAATGATTTGACCCTTTTCTTTCGAGATGCTCAGTCTTATGTCTGTCTTCGTTTAAAAGCAGCATTTTAGATAACACACGGTTTAAAGACTTCACCCCCCACAGCATGTCCTCTTCTTTCCTGGTTTTGTTGCCTTTCCACATCAGTTGGTACTGATGGCATCATGCTAGGATGGCACAGCATTCCTGAAGTTCCAGGATGCCAGGTGGCTGTTGGCTTGTAGAGCGATGCTGTGGCAGACACTTGATTCTGTGGGGACTGGACCAAGGCTTTGAAGAGCTACTTGGAGATGTTCTGTAAGGCTTGTGCCATTCGCTGTCCTCGGGGGGGGGTCCGGTCACATGTACGTAGATTACTTCCAGCTGAGCAGCCTCCGCCCATTTGTGGGTTTTACAGCTTTTTAAATGGGTTAACCCATTGTGTGCCAGCTCCAATTAAGCACTGATTTTAGATGCTCATAACAAATAAGAAGAACTTGTGATTCTGAGGCTTTCAGCATGGCACTATGGGTAATCATGATTAATAATGGTGTGCCAGTGTTGAGTTAACCTCAGGGCCTGTGGATTCAGCCCTGTTGTGCATGCATGCATGAATGCATGTGCGTGCAGACTTGTGCAGCAAGAACCTGCATGCTGTTGTGCTCTCCCCCCCTCCCAAGTACGGACCTCATGAGATTGCTACATTTTGGTCGGCCATGCTTGTCTTGCTCATCTTGTCAAAGAAACTGAAGGCAGCATTTCCTGGATCCCCCACCCCAGTGCTGTTCCTTGTCACTTGAACTAATTTTCAGTTGAATTTTAAAATGCAGTGCCATTTCTTTTGAATGTTTACAACTGATATTGTAATTTGCTTAGTATTTCTGTGGAGCTTCCGGTGGGTGACAGGGCAGTAGGGTGTTATTAGGGTTACTGCCGGTAGAACAGGCAGGCAGCTTTCTTCAGCAGCAGCTGCTCGTGCTGTATGTCTTCTCATTCACTACCTTAAATATTTCATTGGGTATCTTGGAGTGACTCATGTAAACGTGTAGCAGTGACAGCATTATTACCACACCTGTCTAGAGTGCTTCCGGCTGGAATGGCAGGTGAGCTCTGATGTGTAGCGTTACCACAGTTTGGGGACCTGAACCGACCTGTCGGAAGGGGTGTGGCCACTGCTCAGACTTCACGAGGCCAGATGTACCGGGGGCCCTGTGAACCCAGGCTGCTGAGAAACAATTTTTCTTAGCTGACTTGGGTTTATGGCATAAGGGTGCAGTGCTACACTTCAAAATGAAAGTCCGTGTTCAAATTCTAGTTTAGCAGAGTTGCTGTAATAGCTGAATGAGAGAGTGGTCACCATTCTTCTAGAACGTGCTTCAGGAGGTTAGATGATGTGGTACGCTTCCTTTAACAGTGCAGTTGACATGTGCTCATTAATACATGCGTATTGTTGACAGCTGCACCTTACAGTAAAGCATGTTGCGTTAAACGAGAGCTCTGGCAGTATATCAGCAGCTGCTGGTGTCTTGGGGCATCATAGAGTGTATATTAAGGCAAGCAAGATGGAGCTGCTCTTTACCCTCGTTCACTCCTGTTATCAACTGCAACGGCTGCTGGAAAGGCCGTACAGGGGAAAAGAGTGTTAATTTTGAGCAGCGGTCTGTCTTTCCGGCTCTGTGTTTCCTGCAGCTCTTTGTACAGTTTTAATCATCATAATATAATTTATACTGTATCTACCTTCTGAGCTGAGCACAGTCATGTCAGCTTTGAGGTAGTTGGTCATATGTCTTTGTACTGTGGTGTTATAGCAGAACCGCCAGACTTTAAAGCGTAGCTGTTCTGTCTGCATGAGGAAGCAGCAGCCTCATTGATGGCTTGGGTAGCACTGTCACTTGCTCGTTTCTGGTTGCCTAGTAGCACACAAGAGCACTGGAACTTTCTGAGAATGCCCTTGCACTAAGGAGCTGTGTAACAACATGTATGTAATGTACTGCCCTGGGCTATGAAGCAGCTAGGCTCTGTGTATTTGCCCAATCTGTTATTCGAGCAGCCTGTTGGTGTGTGTTTGCGTTGGCACCCCAGAAAAGGTGATTATCTGTGAAAGGGTGCTTGTGGCAGAGTAAAGAGAATGAGACAAAATGTGCCTCTGTACATGTCCACCAGGGTGTATTGGGACTGTGTGTATGTGAAGGGCAAAGGGCTTTGTCTCAAAGTCATTTACCTCTCTTTTTGTGGCAGGGCTGTACCTCTTGAGAGATCATTGGGGTCCTGCTGGCCTTGGAGCCATATACTTGTTTTTTTATGCTTTACCCTAGGCTAGCCTCTCCCCTGCCTTTTATTGGATTGCCCTAGCATCTGCCTGCACACTTCACGTTCTGTCCTTTGCTGCTGTCTGCTGCTGTGTTTAGCATGCACACACAAATGGCAGGCTCCAACCTGACACTCATGCTGGTGTTTTGGTAGCGGACGACCACCAGTGTCTTAGACAGGAATGTGGATGTGGGCGGAGTTTTCAGAGCATGCCAGCTAAGTGTCGCTAAAGAGACATTGCTGTCACCGGCTTTACTGCGCAGACAGGTAGGGCTTTGGGCCATTCTGTGGTATTCTTAATTCTTTTCTTTTTGTTTGTAGTCTAGGATAAGATTGTCACACTCTTGGCTGAGATGGGGTTCTGTGTGATCTCATATTTAAAGTTCTTGTGATTTAAATGCATAGTGTGTTAAGGAAGAGCTAGTTTTTTGGGACCAAGAATGAGCACTTAGTCATAGTTTACTATCTAAACCAGCAGCACATTAAAATCTTTCTCATGTACGTATGCTGCGACCTTGTGAGGGTGATACAATCTCAGAAAGGGCTTTTTTAAACCCTCTTCAGTATAAAGTCAATGAGGAGTGCCACCCTGTTTTTTTTTTTTGAGGTTGGAAGTTTGGCAGGGTCTTCACTGTAGTCCTTTTTGTTGTTCTCCCTGGACACTATTGCAAACAGGTCCAGCAAGGACATCGAAAGGAGGTATTTGACTGTTTATTCTGAACCAGTGAGCTGGGAGGCTTCGTATAGAGGAAGGGGGTGGTGCAGATTGGGGGAAGGGATAAGCTCTCACTCGCTCTCTCCCCTGCTTGCGCTCTCTCTCTCTCTCTCTCTCTCTCTCTCTCTCTCGCTTGCTCGCTTGCTCTCTCCACTGCTCTCTCTCTCGTTCGCTTGCTCTCTCCCCTGCTCGCTCGCTCTCTCCCCTGCTCGCTCACTCGCTCGCTCTCTCCACTGCTGTCTCCCCTGCTCGCTCGCTCGCTCTCTCCCCTGCTCTCTCTCTCACTCGTTCTCTCCCCTGCTCGCTCACTCGCTCGCTCTCTCCACTGCTCTCTCTCTCGCTCGCTCTCTCCACTGCTCGCTCGCTCTCTCCACTGCTCTCTCGCTCGCTCGCTCTCTCCACTGCTCTCTCCCCTGCTCTCTCCCCTGCTCGCTCGCTCTCTCCCCTGCTCGCTCGCTCTCTCCCCTGCTCGCTCGCTCTCTCCCCTGCTCGCTCGCTCTCTGTTTTTATTTCTTTCTCAAATGGGAGCTGAGGCTGTTGCAGTGAATAGGTAAATCCCCTTTCTGCAGCTGTTTTTGCCAGCCTGGCTTCGATCACTTCGTCTGGGATGTCATTGCAATAGCGGTCTCAGACACTGGTAGTTGATTGTTGGCTTTCTTGCTGTGCATTTTCTCACGTGCTCTGGCCAAATCTTACAGTCAGTTTTGTGTTGTGGATCCTGGTCAAGTTGCAAGGCAACAGTTTAATTGGGTGTTCAATATTCACACTCTGTGCTGAGTGTCTCTACAACAGGTCATCCAGGGGAAGCACCATTCACACCATTGGCTATGCCCTATTAAGAAATGCATCCAAACGTGTGTGAAGAAGCATGTGAGCATGGCAGAATACTCTCAGGCCCAATATAAAATGTTCCCTGGTGGATTGGAAATCGCAGAGCTCTGTGTCTTAAACCTTCGTGTCCTTCACTTTTGAATACAGTAAGTGTGCTGGTTTCATTAGGTTCACACGGTGTGTTACTGAGAATGTTACATCCTTGAGTTTCCAATGTTAGAACATTGACAAGAAGCAGAACAGAGGTAACCAGCAGTTCTGATTTCATTGCCATCAGCAATGTAAGACTTGGTTATTAGCTCTCTTACTTCCTCAAACGCTGCATGTATTGTAGGAGTGCTGTCATGTCAGTGTGCTTGATAACACATGAACAATAGCAGTTTTTGCACGTAGTAATGTGTGTGTGTGTGTGTGTGTGTGTGTGTGTGTGTGTGTGTGTGAGAGGGAGAGAGCACAAGGTGGTTGGTTCTCCTTTACTAGCGTAATTGGCATTGATTAGCAGCCACAGCAGGTGCGTCTCACTGGCTTTCCTCTGGCACATTAAACGACGTGCTGCTCCGTGAGGCCTCCCGGCGGGGCTGCCGTCTGCAGCGTGCTTCAAAGCTCCATTTTGTCTCGCTGTCTCATCTCGTTACAACGACTCAGCCGCTGAGAGCGTTTCTCAGAGTGCCGTCTGAGTCGTACATGCTCCTGTGCATGTGGTGCATGCACACCTGTGATGTCCGCGCCCCTCTGTAATGAGCGGCTGTGGCCAGCTCCAGATCACACTCGTGGGCTTTTATTTTTTTAAAGCTGCTTCTGTGATTACATAATTGCATCCATTGTACCTCACAGGTTGGACTGTGGTGGATCTGCAGTGGAGAAACGCAGCAGCGCATGTCGTAGTTTCTCTGCATTCAGTGAGTTCAAACTGCATAACGCGTGCTGAAGAATACATGAGCGCAAGGCATAGTGAACGTACATCGGAATGCTTCATGACACAGTAACAGTGCTTTGTTATACAATAAGATGTCTTTGTTATATAATTGTGTGTAACACGATTGCATAATAATTATATAATGCAGAAAACATAATATCTTGCCTGGCTGTAGTATCGAGATGGTGCCAGAGATCCCAGTAGCAGCTGAGAGAGAGTGGGTATCCCACTGTGCTGAGTGACAGGGTGACTAGTAGAGCAAGCAGGTGGGCGAGCCAGGCTGACGGAGAGGGATTTTGGGAAGTGCGAGAGAGTTGGAGGCCCAGACTTGAGTGTAGGAAAGAGGAGCTTCACAGACAGTGTGCCTCTGCTGATTTCTGTTTGCTCTGGAACGCCATTCCTAGCTTCACTTCTTAGGAGCTCGCTGGATTAGTGTTCAGTGTTCACAAAAGTACTCTACTTCTCTTCTCCCATAATAAGCGTTGTGGCTGTTATAGCCAAAACAAGGCTGTATTTTCCTCCAAAACGCCCTCTTACTATTTTGGCGATGCTAAAACGGAGAGCAGTGGTGACTCACCAGTCGTGTAGGCTGGGTGGTGACCAGACCAATGCAGACATTGTATTCCGTAACCCAGACCAGTGCCGGGGCTCTGTTCACCACCCGGACCAGTAGTGCTGACGCCGGCCCTCTGTTCACCACCCGGACCAGTAGTGCTGACGCCGGCCCTCTGTTCACCACCTGGACCAGTAGTGCTGACGCCAGCACTCTGCTCAGCTATGTGGGCTTGGATGCTGCATATAATTTTTTTTTCTTCCATGTGACAGCTGTGGGTTCTTCCTGTTGATCCTGTAATACCCTCTGACCCCCACATCCCCTCCTTTTGAGGTGACACTGGCTCTTATCTGGTCCCTTTAAGTTGTCCCGTTTTTCCTCTCTGTCCTCTTTCCCGTTATGGCTTATGTGCTCTCCTGCAACCAGGTAGTGGAGGTTTTGCCTGCTTCGTGTGAGCGTTCCTTTGCAAAACAGGAGTTTTCGGTGAAAGATGGCTCAGATTGTTGGAGCAGAGGGGACCTTTGTAAAAGATGCTGTGGCTTGCAGGAGGGGGATGCACTTCCTACCTCTAGCTATAAATAAACCCCCACTGCACTATGCAAACATAAAAAGTTCAGCAAAAAGCAGCTCATACTTTTCCTCAGAGAACTTGCTGGTGCTGTGATGCAAGTGAGTGGCAGGAATGTTCAGTGGGCAACAGAGCCCTGGGGTGTCCCTTGTGGTGGTGTTATTCCATGCATTGGTCTGATATGTCCAGGTGCTGCATGTTTCTGTCTGAATTTCCTGCATGTATTGTCCTTGTGTAAGCCTACAGCGCTTACACATGCAGAGGTATTGGAAGGCCAGTATTGGCAAGATGCTTTGAGGTCAAGACAAAGAGTAACAGGGAGGAAACCTCTGCACCATCCAGGTACTGTTTGAATATGTTCTCTAGTGCTTTATGCCAACAGCAAAGTTTAGTGTTTTAAAAATAAAGATGGAAACGTGGTGTCCTGCCCGAAGCAGAGGAAAAGAGATTGTTTTGAAAGGTCAAAGGTTGATTCGGGAATTTAGCCTGAGATGTTTCAGAAGAACTGATTCTGGGTTTCAGAATGTTTCTATTCCTCTGTTCTGTTTTTTGAAGATTAGAAAGAGAGAAAAGCGGGCAGACCTGGGCTGAGCTTGGAGGTCTGTTGATTTTTGATGTGGCTTCATTTTAATAATAAATAGGATGCAAGTCCCCCCACCCTGTGATAAAATGTTTCCCCCCCCCCCCTCCTTGTGGAGTATTTTTGGGTTGTATCAGAATGGGCTGGAACCCCATGTTCTCACAGCCTGTGTTGAAGGGCAGCACGAGCTGTCCTCAGATGTTCCCAGCACAGGGACTCTTCATTCTTATCAGGTTAGCAGTGCTTCTTGTGGGCTGAATGCTATAGAGCAGCCTGAATATGGGAGAGGGGGTGGGACAAGAGGGATGGGGGAAGGGGGATTGGATAGCTTCTGAGGTCTCTCCTCATCCAATAGGGCTGAGGTACATGAGGAAATAGAATGTATGGGTGCGTGTATGTGCATGTACATAGCAAGAAATGCTCAGCGCCCTCCGTTAGTATCAGCTCTGCTGTGTGGAAACGTGTGAAGAAAGCTGTCCATTTGGCATGCCTTACAACAGTTTACTCTACTCACGCTCTGCCTACAGGAATTAACTGCCAAAATTGAAGTTTGAAAGTAGAAAAACTATAGTTTTGGAAAAGACTGGAACGGAATAAGGCTCATGTGTTAACCATAAGCTGTTCTCTGGCCAGCTAAACAAACTCCTTTGCTGACGCTTGCCTGGTCTGTTGTGTGCAGTGCGTTTTGTATGTCTGCTTGTCTATTTTTGGGTGTACAGTAAAGGAGGGCTCTGCCTACTTATACAACACGCCATGCGTAGATGTTATGAAGAACAGGAAACCGCATTCATTCTTCAATGCTTTGAATTTTCACACAACAGCTTAACCTTCATCCTGCTTATTTCATCTCCACTTGATCTAGGTGTGTAGCTGTCCTCCTGGGTAGCAGCAGATTGTGTGTTTCTGATACTGAAACACCACGAAACGGTAGTGCAAAGTCTCCTGTACGTCATTTTAATTTTTCTAACTGAGCTGAACAGAGAAATGAAATTTCTGAGGAAGTTTGTTGAAGCATTTTTTTGCCTAATTGTTGACAGTACATATTTGTTTACTTAAAAGTGAGTTTAGTGATGAAACTGTGTGCAAGACACAGTGTTGAAACCCCTTGGATAGTGTTCTCACCAAACTTCAAAGGAGAAAATCTGCCCTCTACAATGGCTGTGCTTTCACGGTTTCTTGTCTTGAGTTTTTTTCATGTAGAAAGCAACATGTGGGAATGATATATATTCTAGCTGGGACTCTGGGTGCAGTACTGCCAGTGTGCTGATTAAACTGTGTTTTGGATAGCTCCTTGTGGCTCTGGTTGACACGCTTGGCCAGGAGCGTAGGTGGGGTTGGGTGTACTTTTTAGTTTGCAGCTGCGGAGGTTTTGTTTCTGGACACATTTCCCTACTCCATGCGTTGGGCTCGCCTGGACTTTACTCGCTGCCCTCCTCCTCCTCCAGTTGGGAGGCGAGGGGCTGAATGCACTTCATTCGGCTGCAGATCGAGAGCCGGACAGTGATTCAGAGTTTCACACAGCCACCTCTGACAGTTAGGCGGTATTTATAGGTCTCTCAAGCTGATCGCTGACGTAAGAAGTAGGGATTGTGGGTGGCGACATTTTAAATAAGAAGGCCATGATGCAGGCTTATTGTTCCGGGGAGCACCGTTCCTGTCAGTGTGAGGAATGGGGAATGTTTGGGAGGGGCTGCTGGATGGGGTGAGCAGTGTGAGCTCAGCCTTCACCCACAGAGAATCCAGCTTGTCTTGCCTTTCTCTTCTTCCTGCTTTAGGTCCTTCCTTCCAGGCAGCAAGGCCATGGCTGATCAGTGGCATGGTGGTCGCTCTGTACCTTCTCTCTTCCTATCCCCCCCCCCCCCATCCTCAGTGGGTTGTTAAGAGGGCAGCTGTTTACCTTTCCCTCAGCATGTGGGCATGATGGGTGGCGGGTGCATTGGGAAGCCAAACATTATGATGGTGGAGGGTGGCCCCAGGGGTGCATATTTTCTGTCCTGTTTAAGATGGAGGTGCTGTCTGTCAGATATTTCAGTAAGCAACCACTGCCAGAGTGTAATGACCTGGACTTTCAGGGTGGGCGGTTCTCTGTGGGCGTGTGGATGAAATGCAATGTTTCTCAGTGGATTTAAAAGCTAATGGGTTTTTCCACCTATTGACATGTAATCGTCAAAGCAGGGCTACTTCAGAAAGACTCAGTGCATGGTGCTGTCTATTTGCTTAGAGACTGCTGTGTTTAGTTTCCTGTGTGCATGTAGCTGATCTAAGTGAGTGTGTGTGTGTGTTGGGCTGTGTGAGAGTCTGTGGGTGGTGTGTGGGCGTGGTGGGGGGAGTGTTCCAGCCTGCCTGGCCCAGAGCTTCCAGCTGCCCACCAGAACAGCACCAGCCCCGTCTCTGGTTTCCCCTTTCTCACCCACTCCAGCTGTCAAAATAGATTTTGCTGAGTCTTTGAATCTTTTGAAATGAGGTGATGCTGTTTTGAGGGGAAATCCACAAAGTGGTGTGGTGTTTGAGTTTGCGCACTGTTCCTCATATTTTCTGTCATAGGAAGGAACACTGCATATTGCATGTGCTACAAAGTTGGGTATTTTGTCATTGTCAAAATTCCCTGATTTCTAGAGTCTAACAAGATGTGAAATTATTTTAAAACTTTTTTTTTTTTTTAATCATCACTGGTTAGGATTTTGTGTGAAATTTAATAGGTTACGCAATGGAATTTTAATTTCATTTAATTTTAATTTTAAGTCTTACCTGCAGACCACTTGTTGTGTATTTAATGGAATGACTAGCAATTTATACACTGTTTTTATGTGTTATCTTCTACCAATGTGTGTAAAACGGTGTTGTAACACATCCTGTAGTTATTTCCATTCTGATCTCATGCCTCTCTTTTCCTTTGCTTCCTTTACAACAACAGCAAATGGTAATGAGCCTTCGCGTTTCGGAGCTCCAGGTACTGCTGGGATACGCGGGACGGAACAAGCACGGTCGCAAGCACGAACTCTTAACCAAGGCTCTGCACTTGCTGAAGGCCGGCTGCAGCCCCGCTGTGCAGATGAAAATTAAAGAACTGTACCGCCGCCGCTTCCCCACCAAGATGGTGTCCCCCGCGGAACTGGCGCTGCCCAGCGTGCACTCGGGCAGTGGTTCCCTGCCCGCCGGCCTCACCCAGCTGACCTTCGACAGCCACGGGACGTCCTCGCCCCTGCTGCCCGTCTCCTTGCTGGGGACCAAGCACGAGCTGGGCCTGCCACATCTGCCCTCGGCCCTCAACCCCGTGCACCCCGACGTCAAGCTTCAGAGGCTGCCCTTCTACGACATGCTGGATGAACTCATCAAGCCCACCAGCCTGGGTGAGTGTGGACCCCCCCACCTGTCACTTTATCTTTCTGTGTCCATAGAGTTGTCATAATTTTACGTTCCACATGTAGCACTTATAAAAAAAAAAATAATAATAATAATAATACATTTTATTTGTAAGAACCTTTCTGGACACCCAAGGACACTGTACAAAGTAAGATAATCAAACATGTAGCCCTTTGCCTTTAACAGAAGGATATGTGCCAGGCATTCAACCAGGCCTTTGGCATGCAGTGTATAACTTAAGGGATGCCAGGTCTGAAATCCACTGTGGGAAATCAAAGGCTTACCGAGACAGGAACCACAACCTGTTACAGCCCGAAATAAACACTTTTGGCACAACAAAAGGTGATTCACTGACTGGAGTTTGTGGTTTTACTGTTGACTTGTTCTTTAAGTAGATTGTTCAAAAGAGAAGTAATGACAGGGGCTTGATTTGTTTCAATAACTTGAGCAAAAAGGTTAATTTTTCTGCATCCGCTCTGTTTAAAAGTTGTATTCTACAGTAGTCAGACCTCAAGACAAATTATGCGGTTGTATGTTTACTTCATGCGTTGTTATTTCCATTTTTGTCAAGTGACATTTGCAACTGACATTGAGTATCCACAGGGACAAATTGAATGACATGATCTTCTTTTCCAGTTTTAAGTTGCTCGATGCGTGTTTACATACGTCTTTTTTTTCTGCCCGTACACTTTCTTGTTGCTGAGAGACATTTAAATCTGTTGTAGTATTATACTATTTGTAACATAACTGTACATTGTGATTTTTTCCCTTTATTATTTTGAATGCTTCCCTGTGTTAAGTCAACCTTATGTTCATTTCTCCTTATTTGCCACAGTATATTAACATTGCACAACATTAACTTAAACCAAGTACTGTAGCATCACCTTTGAGAAGCACATTGGAGTAGGAGTTCCGTGTGAATATCTGGCCATGTGTGTCTTTGCATACATTTGCAAGTTAAATTAAAAAAAAAAAAAGTGTGTGTGTGTGTGTAGACATGTGTATATATAATGTGAAAATCTGTCCTAGCTACACCAATAAACATCTCCTGTACCCAGTTGGTTCCTAGATTAATGACAGTATGTTGCCAGGGTGATGTATTTAAGAACAGGGCTCGCTGTGTGTATGTAACAGGCTCACACTTGAGAAGGCTGTGGTGCGGTGGCTCGGCCCTGACTGCCATTGTCTTAACGATTTGCATGCAAGCTGATGTAATCCCAGCCGTGCTCACCTCTGTTCCTAGTGGTCTGTTTGTCTGAGCCACACATATATTCCTCAGCATGAACAAGGCACCACACGCACGCGCACACGCTCACACAAACGCCGACCGCTCCGTTTATGGTCCTGCAGTGGTTCAGACTTCAAATTTACAAACACAGGCAATGTCATACTGGAGGGTAATGAATAGTCATGAGCTGTCACTCAGAGGAGATGGTCGTTTACGCCGATAATAAGTCACATCAGTGGAGGGCCTTGATTAATTGCAGCTGGTCTTGTGCTTATGGATCATGATGCACTGCCGTGGCATCAGCAGTCCTGCTGGTGGCCTCCTGTGTCGTGTGCAGTTTTCTACAGCTCAACTTGTTCCTCACAGAGGCAATGCTCTGTCAGAGCACAAGAGCGAGGCACATTGTATGCACATCTCAGCATCTGCAGATTGGGGGAGGAGCCCTGGGTGAATGTGGAGGGAGGGCGGAGCCTTGGTCAAATGGGGAGGAGGGAGTGGGCGTAGCCCTGGGGAGGTAAATTGGGGGAGTGGGGTACAAGCCTGGCAAATGGGATGGGAGGGGAGGAGCCCTTGATAAATGGGACAGACGGGGTGGAGCCATGGGTCAACAGGGGGTTGGGGCGGAGCACTTGAACCAGTAGGACAGATCAGTGGATTTTCACTTAAGTTAGACTTAGTTTTCAGTTCATATGTTAGTGTTCATGTTGGTATGACAGCCTCACTGATTGTAGGTCCTTTATTTCATCAAGAGTCTTGAGTGTAATTGCTGTGTTTGAGACTTTAATGTTTAATTTAATGTTTAATGTTCCTGTTGAGTGCATGAAAATTAGTGAGAAAGTTTAAATACAAACTTCAGCAAGCTTGCTGCATAAGAACAATAGGCAGTTTGAATTAACCACTGTGAACGATGCATTTCCTGCAATATTAAGCACATCCGCTGCGTTTAGTGACTGACTCGGCTTCAGTGTAGACTTGACTCTGTTTCTCACCATTTGTCACAGTTTCAGTTTTAAATGGCTTAGCACTCTGTACAGTTGAGTGTGTTTTTGTTCCATCCACCATATAGAACTGGCTGTATGATTTTGTAACGATGTACGAAAGATATAGGTAAAAATTACATTTGTTGGCTTTCAAACTTTGGTTATTCGACTTTGTAAAAAAAAAAAATTAAATAAGGGAGAAAGTGGTTTCTGAAACTTGATGTGAGTGCAGCACAAAATGTTGTTTGGCATACATGTGGTTGTCTGAAGGATTAGCTTTGTCTCCTGTGTTCCATTTTAAATCAGCTGATTGCTTTTTGCGCGTTTTCATTCATGCTGTTGCTATTTATTACAGTTGGTTTTTTACATTGTTAAAGTCACAAACTGGCTAGATTAAAAAATAAATATATATATATATATATATATATAATTTTTCCCTTTTTTAACTAGTGCTACTCCTCAGGTAATCAGAGTGGTACAATCAAATTGAAAAAGTGGGAACGAAAGCTCACTTGTCCGGTCCCTAAAACACTATTTCTGTTGTGTCTTTTAACACCCCACAGAAGGTAAAGGTGTTTTATTTATTTATTTTTAACAAGTCTGCACTAGCTGGGAGGTTAAGTGACTGCTTCTCCTGACTAGAGGTTAATGCATTTGATGAGTCTGTTCTGTTGGCTGTTGAGCAGCCTTCAGCTTATAATAAGCAAACCTCAGACCAAGAGAATGAAGGGAAGCCGTTAGTGACTTGTCGTCATGGTATTGGGGGAGGGGTGTGATGGAGCAGAGGGTGGGGTGTGAAGGAATGGAGGGAAGAGATGTGGGGGGGCATGATAAATGCTGGATTTATTTTCTTGGCTTTTTGTCATAAGGTCCTTAGCTGCAGTTGTTTAATAGTTAATGGAGGCACTTTTCCAATATTCTTCACTCAGAGAATTAAACTGCTCCCGTGATCTTCGTCGGTTACTACAGCTTTAATTCTGCTGAACTATGTGTTTAATTCCCATTAGTTGGTACGTTCTGTTAGTGTAATGTTCATGTGATATTGTACATCTTAGGAGAGTGGTAGTCAGAGCAAAGAGACAAACCTGATGTGGTGTAGATTTCAATAAGGGACAGCGTAGTAAAGAGCTGCACTCATCTCGGCAACTTAGACGTGGATCTTAACATTTCTACACTGATCAAGCTGGCAGTTTTTGCACTTGGTGAATGTTGGCAATGCCGCAAGAAACTTCAGTTTCCTCTCTCTCTCTCATTCTCTCTCTCTCTCTCTCTCTCTCTCTCTCTCTCTCTCTCTCTCTCTTCCCCCCCCCTTCTGCTGCCTTTGTGTATCATGCCACTTATAATTACAGTTACATTTTGTCCTGCAAAGAAACCCTGCACCAGAGAGACCATAAGACAAGGTAACATCTGGCACAAATCTCACCTTTCATACTTCGGTTTTGAGTTTCAGGAAACAATACTCTGTGCTCTGTGCCTTATGGATGTTTATCTCTGAACAGAAATCCTTAACAGTTTGTGTCTACCTGTAAGGTGTGGCACACCTTAACGCAAGGGCTTCTTTATAGAACTGTGTAGCTGCAGCTCTACATGTGATAAAACACGTTCACGGTTTGCTTGTGTGTATGTGATTTGGCTGCTTTGTGTCTGATTGCTTTTAATCCCAGAGTCGTGCTGTTTTTACACCGAAGTCTGGTACAGTGTTCAGCAGACCATCGTATTCTGTCATTCAGTTAAAAGGGATCTGTAAGAAACTCCAGTTCCATCAAGTTATCAGCTGTGCTGGATGCCTATTTACTTCTGGTTGTTAGTCATTCCATTTGTGTCATGTGGGAGTTTGTCAAATACTTTTTTGTTACCAGAAAATTAACATTTTTTTATGCTTATGGAACAATAGAATGCCATTTGGGGACTGTGATTGTAAGTTGTATAAAATTGTGCATGAAAGAAGGCTTTTTTCTTTTTTCTTCCGAATGGCATCGAGCTGGCTTGTGTGAGCCCCTAATGCATGTGTTAACAACCATATTTGTTTGGTTTTCTGCAGCCATGCATGCTGCAGACATGTATCTTGAAACTATTACGCATGCTGGTATTCACGTGAGCACACATGCAATTGCAGTTCCATTGTGCTGTGTACCACACACACACACACACACACACACACACACACACACACAGAAGACAGACAACTGATTTTCTCACAAGGCACTTTTCTTACAGCGTCAAACCAAACAGTGAAATTCCAGTGCTGTGTACGTCTCTGATTATTGTAATGTAAGCGGTCGTCTTCTCTTTTTTCATGCTCCACCCCCTCGTTTATGGTGCACAGATCTGGATAGTGACGTCTGAGAAACCGCTGGCATTTTCATGCCCTATTGTTTTTGTTTCAGAAAATTAGCCTTCATCTTTAAGAGGTCCCTGTGCTTATCTTTGCAAGCTGTGCCACAAGGCTTCCTGTCTTGTAGATTGTGTGTGTGTGTGTGTGTGTGTGTGTGTGTGTGTGTGTGTGTGTGTGTGTGTGTGTGTGTGTGTGTGTGTGTGTACGTACACACGGATACACTTAATTTATTGACTTGCTGGTTATTAATGTTTAAAGCTGAGGAACACAAAGAGAAACCCTGTAGAAATTCACGATACATCTGGAATTGCTTTATTTGCTTACCATAAGGAGCGCATGTTGGGCACACACTGCGTGCATATTTTAGCGAGGTGGTTTACAAGGCGTTCTTCGCAGCCCAGTGAGCATTGTTGCGCCCTTGCGTTACAGCCGTGCCACTGTTTTGCACTTGAGTGGGAGTGGTCAGTGGAAGCCAAATCACGGCCCTAAAGGCAGTGTGTACCATCACACTTCTTCACGTAAAGCAACGCCCCATTCGTCTGCGTCACGTAGACGGTGTTGCTAACGAGATCCAGCTGCGATGTGTTCGTGTGCGCCTAGTGTCAGAGATATTTTGTAGCACTTCTTTTAAATTCTTCACCCCCCCCGCCCCCCATCCCATCCCTTTATCCAACCCTGGCATAGAGGAAATTTCACCAAAAAGCGTCGGCCAAATAAAAATGAAAATCATTTAGCGGTGTGTTCAGTTATGGGCGGATAAGATGGTTAGAGTTGGACTTGCTCTATCCATTAAACCCCCCCCCCCCAATCCAGTTGTAGATACAAATCAAATGATGAAGTCGATTGGCTATATTTAGCTGCACTGCCAAGGAGGCAGGACAGGAATCTGTGCAGCGAGGATGTGAACACTCTGCTGTCTCTCCAGTCTGCTGAATCCTACACAGTGCGAGTGAACCTGCTGGGGGGGGTTTCAGTTAAATGAGCCGATATCCTGGAGCACAGGCATCTGCATGGAACCCTGACTGGGCACAGGCTTCACTTAAGCAAAACTCCACCTGATTTACATGTCTTTGCTCAGACAAGTTTCGAGGAAACGTCCCAGCACAAACGGTGGCTCCTTTAAACGCGTTGCTTGCACAGTGCGTTGATGCAGGCGTGCCTCAGAATCACCGATGCTTTGGTCGGCGAAACAAACGACACAACGAGCCTCGTGGTGTTTGGTGTTTTACTTGGGAACACTGTGCTGTGTAAACTCTGAGTGGGCTTTACCTCCGTGCTGATCTTCTTGGAAAATGGTGGCGGAGGGGCGTGTGTGCCTTTTTTGTCCTGTGCTGTTTGGGGTTGGGTAGAGGGGACTCTTGTGTTGTCTAAGGGGGCACAGGTGTCAGTGTGCACGGAAGGCCCAGCGCAAGGCTGGGTACGGCTGCAGCCTGGCGAGCTCTCTCGCTCGGCTTCTGTCACGCAGCTGCACACACGTGTGTTTGTGCAACCAGTGAAATTTAAACAAGCACCTGGAGCTCTGTGGCCTTTTAAACACCACGTTGTGTGGTCATAATCAGTGGCCCTGTAGCGTCACACTGTGCTGGGATAATTGAGCCAAGATCGAGCTGTGGGTTTGTCAAGAGTTTGAATTTAAAATTGAGTGGGATTTAATGTAGGCAAGAGGCCTGTGTTTCCCTGTGTGAGTGTAAACACAGCTATAGAAGCATCGGTAATACATGTAAAATAGAGGTGTTTCTCTTTCCACCTCCATAAGTTTTCATTGGCTAAAAGGCAGGTTCACTATCTGTGCAGATGGAAGGTTTAATCTGTGCCCAATCACTGGCACTGGTGTGTCAGCCATCCTTGGTGTCTAATCAGGAGTGTGAAATATTCTAGCGGGAATGTTTTCATGGCTGCTTAAGACCACACTCCACACACACTAATGGTAGTCTCCAGCAGCCTTAACTTAAGCTGGCAGCAGTCTGGACTTGCAGAAAAGGAGATTGCTAGGGACTTTTCACATCCCAGTGCTGGTCTGGTTTAAGGTTTTTAAACTGTTACGCAGATAACAAGTCCTGACCTGCCTGGTGCCCATGCTTGTGTGAACAGTGCCAGTTTATTAGTATTGCATCCAACGTGGTAAAGAAAGCCCCCCGCAAAGTAACTTTTGTTAGTAGTAGATGTTTAGAGGTTGCGTCTGCTTGCTCTTGATGCCTGTTGGATCTGTTCTTTTTATTTCATTCCCTTCACAGAGAACTTCTTTCTTCATTCTCTCTCTTGTAGCCTCCGATAACAGCCAGCGGTTCCAAGAAACGTGTTTTGCTTTTGCATTGACGCCTCAGCAAGTGCAGCAGATCAGCAGCTCAATGTAAGACTGTTTTCACCGTGGGCCCTGTCCTGTTTGGTGTCTCAGCCCCTCTGCCAGTCCCTGTATCGCACGTCTCATCCTGGTGTTTACTGTTGGGAGCGTTGGCGTTGGGGTGGGGGTGGGGGGGGTTCATTGCGCTGTTAAATTTGAATAACAGTTTACTAGGTAAAGCAAGCCAAACAGTCCTGTGGTCTGCTTGCTGAAACAGTTCTTTGTGTGGATTTGTCCTGCCTTGTCCTCACACTTGCAATGACCTGTCTGTCTCACCTGTCACTCAGGGACATCTCTGGGACCAAATGTGACTTCACCGTTCAGGTCCAGTTAAGGTGGGTTTCCTGAGTTCCTCTGTAGGACAGAATCTGTGAGTTCTGCTGTACAAAGTCCACTCAATCAGGCACCCCCCATATCTGCACAAACATTCTGATTGTATTTTGATGGCTTATAGCTTTGATATTAGGTAACCTTAAGCTAACATTGTTTTGTACTACTAATATTACTGTTATTGTACTGCTAATATTGCTAATATTCCCTCTTCTTCCTTGGTACCTTCAGGTTTTGTTTGTCAGAAACAAGCTGTCCTCAGGAAGACCACTTTCCTCCAAACTTATGTGTGAAAGTGAACGGGAAACCCTGCAGCCTCCCGGTGAGCTCCTCAGTCCTGTTTGGCTCAGCCTGGCCTGCTTCAGCTCATGTTGGCCTGGTTTACCAACCCTGTTCAATTCATTTTGAGCTGTTCAGCCATTTGGTACCATAAATAAATAATAAAGTTGAGAACTTAATCTTAACAGTCTTTAGAAAGCCACGCCATTTTGCTTCTAGCAAGATCCATCTGGTGTGTAAGGAAGTAATTTTTGTGAGCCGATGTTACTGGGCAGTAACAGAATGCTGGAATGCGAGTACTTTCCCAGGAATGCTGTCCCTTCCTTTTACCTTTCGGATTAATAATCTGTCTGCTCTTCCCCCTGTCAGGGATATCTTCCTCCAACCAAAAACGGCGTTGAGCCAAAGCGACCCAGCCGGCCCATCAACATTACCTCACTGGTCAGATTGTCCACAACTGTACCCAATACCATCGTGGTGTCATGGACCTCAGAAATCGGAAGGGTATGGAGCCATTTGTTTACATTTCTCTCAGGCAGCTGACTTGTCAGAGTTATGGCATTGCCAAAGGTATTTCACAGGAATTTAATAATCAGACAGATTTGTAGTTGAAGTTCTCAGGTTACAGGAAAATTGCGATTTGCCGTAAATTTGTACATTACCCTCCAAAGTTGCTAATAGACTGTGCTAATGCATCAGTCAACCTGATGTACCTTTCGCCTCGTTTCACGCCAGTTAAAGTGCTAGAGAGCTGGTTGGTTCTGAAGCTGACCATCAGAGCAAGCAAATGCAGGTCATGCTTCCAGCCATCTTTTTGTGTTGTAGTATCAAGTACCTCTTCAGTCTGTGCAAATGGTTGATGACATCAGAACACCTTTTCAGTCAGGCCTGTTTAAGGCTGTTGCACATGTCTAAACCAGGCCTAGGCATACCTTTGCAGTGAAATGCACGCATTGTGGTTTCTTCAGTACCAAACCCTAGACAGACAGATTTATGTCATTTTTTGCCTGTGGTAAACCTCATTTTAAGGGTTTAAACCTGTGAAGGAGGTCTTTTTTTCCCCCTTGTCTTTCAAGTGTCTCAGATCCAGGAAAAGAACGGCTTGAAATCAGTACTCACATAGCAGACAACACACAAGGAGCCATTGTTCAGTTGAGGAGCACCAAGATTGCTTTTAATTTGTGACTGCACAGGTGCAGAAACATAGTAAATGGTGTGTGTGTGTGTGTGTGTGTGTGCGCGTGTGTGTGTGTGCATGCGTGTTTGTTTGTTTGTTTTCCCGTCTCAGAGCTACTCCATGGCTGTCTACCTGGTGAAACAACAGTCCTCCACAGTGCTGCTGCAGAGGCTGCGTGCCAAAGGAATCCGGAACCCAGACCACTCCAGAGCTCTCAGTAAGGGGGAGGGGGGCACAGAGCACAGCACAGTACCAGACACCCGCAGGCCTTTGTGTCTATACAAGACACATGAGATCATATCGGTGATGGATCTTTCATTACGCCTCCTGTGCAGGACTGCATCCACTATATTATTTTCCTTTCAGACTGAACTTAAATTTAGCCAAAAGTTCTGATTAAAACTTCAAGCTAACATGAACTTTGGCGTTTTATCGTAACCGATATGCTTCTCCATGGTGAAGTGATTTCACAGAAAAGGTGAAATGAATGCAGGGACTTCCCTCTCTGTACTTCCTTATTCTGTGTGTTAGCTGCTGAAAACAAGGTTCCTGATTTGTGATTGGTTCACTCACTGTTTGCGCACTGAAAGGCTTAATGTAGTTTGTCAGCTGTTTGCAGCACTCTCTACAACAAGCTCCATGAAGGCACTGTAAACAAAAATACAGGGTTTCAGTAGAGGGAGGTAGTTGGAGGTCACGGCCTCTGAATAACAGTTTCCTTCTCTCCCTCTCTCCTCCCGTCCCTAGTCAAAGAGAAGCTGACAGCAGACCCAGACAGTGAAATTGCCACCACCAGCCTGCGCGTCTCGCTGCTCTGCCCGGTATGTAGGCACCCCCGTGGCTGCCCTCCAGCCTGCTCTCCCGCACTGACGAGCCAACGGCTCCACCGAGTCCAGTAATGGGTTCTCAGCCTCGCAGCTCTGTCGTAAACCAAACGCAAATGCTGCGATTTCGAGGCGGCACGCAGAATTTTTTTGTGGAGCTTTGTGACTGAAGGCTGTGCAGAAGAAATCTCAGACAGATCTCGTAAGCCTCAAGAACTGTGATTTTATGTGAGTTTGAGGAACGTTCAGTGCCCAAATGCTTGTGATGCACACCGGGAGTCCTCAGTGTTTGGCTCTGTGTTCTCACTGCTTTGGAACCACGATGGTTATACTCCGGCATTGGAGCCCTGCTGTTGTGACAGTGATGTATGTGTATATATGTATTTTTTGTCTTGGTCCAGAGCAAGATCTGCCAGACATAGTGGCATACAGCATGGTTAAAGTCTGACAGTGGAAAAGTGCCATTAGATGTATTTATTGTTATTTTAAATGTGTGTACTCTTGTCCCTTAACAATGGGTGTGTGAATAGCTACAATGCTGTGAAGGATGTAGACATTTTAAATCATGTAGGTAGTGTTTAATCGGGGTGCGTGTACACTCAAGATGTGGCCACCAAAGGGATGCATGTGGGGACTGTGATGTGTTCAGTGAGTGGTAATTTGGTAGGTCAGGAAAGTAGCTCTGGAGGGATGTTGTCCACGTGCCTCGGTGAGGCAGCGCCTCGAACAGTGAGGTGAGATAAGGGGGGGGGGGCAACAGAAGTTCCACAGGTGGGGCCGGGTGCCGTCAGCACGCATGGTATGTGGCCAGCAGGCGGCTTACGCTGTGCTTCCTGTTTTCAGACTTGTATAAACAACAATGTTGAGCTGTTTGCTCAGTGTCCAGCCCACTGGGCCTCCTGGCCTTATGGTTGCCATGGAAACCATTTTCATTGGCATTCCAAGGGCTGAGACCTCTGTTTCAGTGCCTGCGTGGTTTATTAACTGAAAGTTAATACAAGTGAGGGGAGAACTCCTTTCAACAAACTCTTCATCCGTGCATCTAAGTTTGTTTTAACTGTTAAACATCTTCACTTCCATACATTTTATTTCAACCTTTTAGAACCCCTTTACTCACAAATCCTTACCTTATGGTTGTGGATATTTCTGTGTGTAATTAGTGTCATTTTATGTATAGTAAATGTTGTGGAACTGGGAAGCTGCTGGCCACCCAAAGGCCTCCATAATATCAGATATGCTGTATATGCAGAGTGGTGTTATCAAGAGTGCTGAGTTATAATATGAGTAACAAGCGACTAAACAACACCTCAGTATGATGAGTTTTTAATGAGGGCTGTTTGTGGTTAAACATGACGCCAGCAAGGAATCACAATCCGTTTTCGTGTGCTGTTTTTCTGCCTGTGTGCGCCCACGCTCCCTGGCGCCCGCCTGCGTGTCCGTGTCTACGCTTGTTTGCGCATGTGCATGCGCAGCTGGGGAAGATGCGGCTGATGATCCCCTGCCGCGCCATCACCTGCTCGCACCTGCAGTGCTTCGATGCCACGCTCTACATCCAGATGAATGAGAAGAAGCCCACCTGGGTGTGCCCTGTGTGCGACAAGAAAGCCCCCTACGAGCACCTCATTATTGACGGGTGAGCATCTTGCCCAGGCCCTGGACTTACACGCACCGTTTTCCCACACACCTCTCTGACGATTTCACTCGTGTTTATGGCAAGCGGTGGCCGTATACAGGATCACTGTTGTCAGTATAAAAGTATACAAAATATAGAAGTATAGGCTGAAATAAACAACAGTACTGCAGGCACTCATAGTGTGTGTGTGTGTGTGTGTGTGTGTGTGTGTGTGTGTGTGTGTGTGTGTGTGTGTGTGTGGGGGGGCGCGCGCGTGTGCACTGTTGCAGGTTGTTCATGGAGATACTGAACAGCTGTGTGGACTGTGACGAGATCCAGTTCAAAGAGGATGGCAGCTGGGCCCCCATGAGGTCAAAGAAGGAAGTGCAGGACGTGGCAGCTTCCTACAACGGCGTAGAAGGTCAGCCGCTGTTTATTCTTTTAAAAAATTAGTTTGCATTTGTAATTACAATCACAACATATGCATTTAGCGTTCAGTTGCCTTCAGAATAAGTTGCATAATATTATTTTACATGCTAAACCAAAGGCCATTAACCATGTCTGCGGCCCTAACATTAAGTCTAATGTAAAAACGAAATGGGATGAATCTGCACACTGGTGTAACAGGCTGGATCTCATGGTCGCTTTCCCACTACAGGGGCGTGTCGGGCGGCGCTGCCCGAGCACAGAAACAGCTCCTCCCACAGCGGCAACAGTAACAGCAAGAAGGTGGAGGTGATCGACCTGACGCTAGACAGCTCTTCAGAGGAAGAGGAGGATGACGAACCCCCGCCGAAGAGGACCTGCCCGTCCCTCTCCCCAACCTCGCCTCCCATGAACAAGGGGTGTGTCCATATTTTCCATGTTCTATGCCGACACCACCCCTCTCCGTGGATCTCTCGCTTTCATGTTCTCCATTTTTAAGCGCTATGAAGCAGGAACCATGTTTTGTAGCTGACCACAGTCGTGTTCCACTTAATTGGACTGAGTCAGTCTGCCTCCTCACCCTCTCTTTCCCTCATGCATATTACAGGGTGCTGAACCTGCGTACCCAGGCGTCTCCGGTGGCCCGAACTCCCAGCATGCCCCCTGTAGACACAAGCTACATCCCACCTCCACCTCCGCTTCACCCGATCCAGGACTACCGTCACTACTACCACACACCTAACGATCTGTCTGGTATGGACGCTAACACTGCCTCAGACTGGCTCCTGTCCTGACTGTATATGCTTACAGCTGGCATGTAATGCTGTTTTTCATAGCAGGCATCAATACTGTGATAGAGATTTTTTCGCTGAGGTGACCAGGCAAAATGCAATGTGGTGTGGAGTGTAACTGCTGTTGTTGTTTTTTTGTGTTTTGTAGATTTGAATTTCTTCTCATTTTTGCAAGGCGATAACCACCAGGTATGTTTTACACAACTCTGTCCCTTACAGTAAATCATTATTAGTGTAGGCTTTCGTATTTGTGTTGGTGTGTTTTTGTAAACTTTGATGGTACCTGATTTTTAAATGGTGAAATATACTTATGGTATTGCAAAAAGAGATGAATGAAATGCACCTTCAGTGTAAGATTGTGAACATCATGAGACATTTGTCTATTACTGTTAGCAGACAATTTAAATAAAAGAAACGAGCTTAACCACAGTATGTACTATACAATACTTCTGAATGTGCATACTTCTCCTTGCACTGCATATGCTATTGTTAGTTAATGTGTTTGTCTAAAACAGGGGTTCTCAATTTCAGTCTTGGGGATCCCTGTGGGTGCAGGTTTTTTCCCCTTAACCACTTAATTCATTGTAATTTGACCAATATCTTACTCAAATATTACATATTACTATGTGTTCTTCCTGAGAATTTGCATTTGACTGTGCTTCATTGTTTTAATTTGAGAGAAAATAACTTTATTCTTTGTAACTCTTAAGTGAGACTCTTTAAGATCTGTAACAAAAATTTTAATCATGCATTACATTGGTCCTGTAACTGCAGAATCAGAGCAGGAAATGTCTGGATAATTATGCATGTTTAATTCAAACCAGTAATCATTAATTGTATGTAATTACACAAACAGCTTGCAGTGTCAATGCTTAATCAGGTATAGTGATTTAAGGGATTAATAACAAGAAATAGATTAAAAGATAATTTGAGTTATAGTATATTTTTAAAGAAGCAGCATCAGTAATTGTCATGCTTTTTAAATTGTTATTGAAAATGTATAGATCTTGTTGAGAATTTCTGCATTGACACAGGAATTACACAAAACATCAGTGTTTAATTGTGATTAAGATTCAATTAAAAGCATAAATTGGCTGGAACAAAAAGTTGCACCCATGGGGTTTCCCCAGGACCAGATTAGGCAAACCCTGGTCTAAAGTAACTTCATGTTAAAAGGCCATGTCCCTAACCACTGTGCTTTTGGCTGTCTTGCTCTTGAGAAAGGCACAAGAGAGTGCCATTTATATGCTGAACCAAAACTATGAGCTCTTCTACCCCCCTGCGATGATGTGGCTCTCTAGAGGCACGTAAGAAGCACCAACAGATCTGAGGCATGTTATGCTGTGAGGCAACCTTAAAACCACAAAACATGCTCACATTTTTAATACGAAGGAAAAGGCAGAATTCTGAACGTGGACACAGTTTGCTCTGTGTTGTGGCCCATCTGGAGGAGACTTCTTCCTCCCTCTCCCCCCTCCAGTCTTCTCTGCCTTGGCCCAGCTGGTTATAAGCAGCCACTCGACAAACAAGAACCAGCTGGGCGTCATTAGCAATTTCACGGGGCTGGAAATGCCACGGATCGGCCGAGGCAACGGTAAGCAGAGGCCCCCGTGCTTTCAGCCCCACCCTCTCAGCCTGCAGCCTGTTTAACCCCTCCCCTCCTGTCCCCCTTCCCCAACCTGCAGCATTACAGCATGGTGATGGCAGCCGCCGCGGCAGCATCTGACGACCACGAGCTCCTGCTGAACCGCTTCCTGCCCTACGGCGCCTCCCAGGTGTTCCTGGAGCAGCCAGGCGCTCCAGCGAGCAGCTCCCTGGGCCCGACTAACAGTGGCAGCAGCAGCGGTGGAAGCAGCAGCAGCTTGGTATCATCCAGCAGCCTGCGTGACAGCCTCCGCGACGCACACGCCCACCCCGGCGCGCCACGGCCCAGCGCAGAGGCAACTGCCGCTGCCGCCGCAGCCATCTACGGCTCCATTCCCGATGTCATATCGCTAGACTGACAGCTGGTGCCCCTGCCTCTCCCACAAAACAAATACAGACTCAGTTGAAACAAAGAAGATTAAAAAAAGAAGTAAGGTCTTTTTTAAAAAAAAAAAAAAAAAAAGGAAAGGAATGATGCTGTGTACAGAGAACAAAATATATTTTCAGTTTTACTTTTGTATATAAACTTAGGACTTTGCCTGTCCAGTGAGTGACTTCAGTTGATATTTTTCCGTGGATACTGAAGATTTTTTCACAACTATACATTTGTTGTCCTTTGATTATATTATAGCTTTTGTATTTCATTTTTGTTTTATTTTATTGCTCCACAGAAATGGCATTATTCTCTTCAGTGCTATCACTATGTCAGGCCAATCACACTTCTATTTGAAATCATTGTAGGATTACTTTTTCTCCAAGAGAATTATAACTCAGTGGTTGACAGCGTGTTTTATTGTTCATATGTGCTGATCATTTTATAATACTTTTAAGTTATGTAAGATATAGTAACTGTTTTCAAGCATTCCCTATGCCTTTTCCAGGATGTAGCTACATGGAGTACACAGATGGGTAAAATACAACATGTCTGTTTTCTCTCCTTACCAGCTGGGCTCGTTTGAACCTTTTCCAGCCCTGTGTTCTCATATGTTCTTCACTTATTTAATGACAAACCTATTCTTTCCATTATGTAGAATTTGAAGTATAACAAGCAGGTCGTGGTGTGGTTTTGATTTAAGTTTCAGTTTCACATGTGGCAGTTTTTGTGCTGCTTTTCAACCACTTTGTCTTTATTTGCACCAAAGCCAAAAATGTACCTACAAAAAAAGAGGGTGGAGTCCGTTTGTGAGTGTCACATGATGTGCACATCTATATCTGTATGTAAGCTTGTGTGTTTAACTGGCACCGGTGTGCTGCAGCTCTTGCCAGATGCTGCGGTGGGGAGGCCGTCATGCGCGTGAGAACATGGGAAAGCGTGACCTCGTAGCACACGCCACATCAGGTGCATGTTACTGCAACAACCTGGTTTGGGTAACGGTAACAGAATCGGGCTTTGGCAGCTGGAGATGCAGTGTGCGGCGGTTATAGGATGTCTTTAGCCATCTTCTCTGTGATGACCTCCTTGATGTGTGTCTTCCGTCCTCCTTCTTGGGGGGGGGCCGGCGCCGGGG
>JABJVR010000007.1:717939-731656 GCA_025773905.1 Chitala chitala | reverse complement strand
AAAACTGTCCAATGGTAATGGGTGCAACCCCCCCCCCCCCCCCCCGATTAAATGCTCTGAGCATGTAAACGCACATCTTAACGGATTGACATCCATGTAAACGGTTTAATTGGAATCTTTTTAATTGGAATTTCAATCCGATTTAAGAAAAATGTCTTTGTAACTGCAGCCATTGATTCCTTTACTTTTAGAACCAGTGCATAACAATGCCCCCTCTTCTGATGGAGACTGGGTTTGCCCCCATCTGTAAGATTTATTTATTTTCTCCAGCTCTTTCACCTTCCAGCGAAAAAGAATGTCGACACTATATTGGAAGACTATGCAATCTATAAGAAGTCAAGGGGAAACTCTGACAACAAGTGAGTGAAAGAGAATTTGCTTGATGGTGGCAGTTTTTAGAGAATGCGTGTTTTAAACTGTAGCATGATGGAGACTGTTGTGAAGTGAACACGGGGCCCCTCTTCCATTGAGAGATGGTACAGTCCATGGTTTCCACAGGGAGTACGCTGTGAACGAGGTGGTGGCCGGCATCCGGGAGTACTTCAACGTCATGCTGGGTACGCAGCTCCTCTACAAGTTTGAGAGGCCGCAGTATGCCGAAATCCTGGCGGACCACCCCGACGCGCCCATGTCCCAGGTGTACGGTGCACCGCACTTGCTGAGGCTCTTCGGTGGGTATCCTGTTGGCATGGCAGCAGTTGTCATTGACACGACTAATAAGATCAGAGCATATAGTCTGTTTGGCTCTGAGAGATAATTCCCATGCTCAACTTTGTGAAATATTTTAGTATGCACTACCTGGAGTGGTTATTCATCTCTACAGCCTTATGCTGTGCAAATTCTTTGATTATTTTGGTTGGTCTATGCTATTGATGTCTTTAGGAGATACAACAATATAAGTGACCACTTAACCCCTCCACCCCGGCCTGAATGCGGAATGCTGATATTTTTCTAGTTTTTGTAGTGAAACATTGGGTAGGGCTGAACGTGTTTTGGATGTTGATATAATGTAACAGCATCCTGACAATATGCATCTCTCGTTTTGGACAGTGCGAATTGGTGCAATGCTGGCTTACACACCTCTGGATGAGAAATGCCTAGCCCTCCTCCTCAACTACCTGCAGGACTTTCTGAAGTAAGGCACTCGTTATACTTGGGTCCCATTAAAGCATCCTAGTAAAACAAACAGTTCAGCTCTTGGCTCTGAAGTTTTAATGTGGTGTCCCATGGCAGGTTTTGATTCTTGACCTTGGATCTCCTGCTTGTTTGCGTTGGAATTGGCATGCATTTACAACAGTTCATTTTGCGTAGGCGCTTGTGTAACTTTATCTCGTGAAATTTTACTCCTGTAGATGAGCTGTCATCAGGCAAGAGTTCTCCCTATCCTGGCTTGTTGAATGTTTTGAGGGCGAGCTACCCTACATTATAAACCTTGTCGTGTTGTCTTGATTGAATGGAATGCATCAGAGCTGGTTGTCTTTTGTGTCTGACTTTGGAGACCAGGCCTTCGCTTTTAATTTAAAATTTTGAGAAAGCTGGCAGGAGGCCTTTGAAATCCAGTTTCAGTCAGTTGGAGTAGTTACTGATGTACGTTGTTGGTGTCCTCAAGTTTGAAATGTTTTCCTTTTAAACTGCTCTTGTGCAATTGTTTACCTATTCACAGACATTTCAGCTACACACACAACTGGTTGATAAAACGTGGTTTGTGGAGACTGGGGTACAATTAGAATTCGCTTTGACACTGTTCACAATGGGTTTTTTTTATATAAAATTTTCGTTTAGGGTATTCCTCAACTCTAGATTAAAAAAAAATAATAAAAATTGATTCACTCAAAAGCTCCTTGGAGAGATTTTTCGGTGTGACACTGGAGTTAATACACACGAATGCATAGCCGTTGTAGTTGAGTGGGAAACCCATGTGTAGTACTTCTGTTTGTGTTGCAGGTATTTGGTGAAGAACTCCAGCACACTCTTCAGCGCCTCTGATTATGAAGTAGCACCTCCGGAATATCACAGAAAGGCTGTTTGAGTGTGGAAACCACTCAACCCTTTTTTTTCTTTCCTCCTTTCCCCCTTGCTTCTTCTTTCCATTGAAGATTGTGTCCCATCCCACTTTGGATACCTCTTGGACATTATTCCAGGATTGACTTTTGATATGATGCCATTTGTTTGAGCTGACATGCATATGACCCCCCCCCCCTTTTTTTTTTTTAATTTTTTTTATTATATATGCTGACTCTCCACTGCTGCACACGAGAGCATTAGGCAGCTGTCCCCACATCACGTTTCAGTCTGCTGAAAGGACTTAACACCTGTGGTTTTTAAAATGGTTACCCTGCCCCACCCCTTGACAAATACCATGCTTTGAAGAATTACTTTGGTTCTTTATATGTTCATGTTTGTTTGTATACCTACCACCATGATTGTACCAGTTTAGAAATATGGGTGTGCTGTTTGGGGGCGGTTCAGTTTCCCATGTGTTCAATAAAAAGTTAATTTTCAGTGATGTACCGGTAAGAAGTATCATCTGAAGCTGTTTTAGAGGGAGTTATTGGCCAGTGCTGCTACAGCTTGTTGGGTGGCTCTGCTGTTTTAGGGGGAGTTATTGGCCAATGCTGCTACAGCTTGTTGGGTGGCTCTGCTGTTTTAGGGGGAGTTATTGGCCAATGCTGCTACAGCTTGTTGGGTGACTCTGCTGTTTTAGAGGGTGTTATTGGCCAATTCTTTATGCCCCCCCCCCACCGCCACCACATACAGTTAAGCATTTTATTTTATAATGGTCGTTGCATTCTTTCAATTTAAGCAAAACCTATATCACTTAACTGTATCACGTGCGTAATACTGGACTACGTGGTTAAAGCCAGCTCTGACAGGAGTGCAGGCTGCGAATGTGTACCTTTATGATCACTTTTCTGTCCTTTTGTTTCTGAACTACACCTGATGCTGGTGACATCCCCTTTTACTCTTAGTAGCACATTGCCTGCTCCCAGTGCACCCTTTTCTTGTCTGTCCTCTTGCTGTTCTGCACCTCTTCATACACAGCCTCACTTTGAGAATTGAAATGTACAAAAGCACAGTTGGTTTTCTTGCCTGCTTAGTATAACTTGCAGCTAGATTTCCTGGGAGTTGCAGTAACAGGCCCCGTACTTTACACGTTCTGTACTGCTTAGACAGTCTATGCCATTGAATGGTAGTTATGGCTTGTATGACCCACAACTACCAAATTCTACCAAAGTCAAGCTACTCAACTGGATTAGTTGTAGTCCACACTCGTTTTTATGTAGGCATGCTGGTTTTCAGTGGAACACGTTATGTTGCAGTTGTTTTGGATCTGATACACAAAATCAGCTTTTGTATAACACATTTTAACAAGACTCCACTTGACATTACCAGTTTATCTAAAGGGAAATAATCTTACAGGGTTTTCCAATGAAACCCTATTACTGTTTACTCCTTTTAAAGTGATCTGTTCTATGAATGTGAGATAACCGTGTAAATAAAAAAAAATAATAATAATTTCTTACAGCTTAGTGTATGGTGAAAATCAACAAGCAATTAAAACTGCATCAGGAAAGACAGGCCTACTGATACCTGATGCAGCCTGAGAACCTTTTTTTCCCTCAGTGACAAGAGAACAGTTTGAGCATCTTTAGTTCTAATACACGGTTTCATAATGTAAACAAATTGAGTCTACATTAAACTTAAACATTTAAAGGCAGAAATAACTTACCTTTCTAGTGTCTCTTCTTTTAGAGGGGCACGTTGCAGATAAAATCCTGCATTTTAATTATTTAATTTTGAATTTATACACAGAATGTCTGTATAAAACTTGGAAAACCTTTTTAAAAAAAAAAAAAAGTGACCTGCAATCAAAACCTGTTCCGCTATGTTTTTGGAGCATGTTAGTAACTCAAAGGTAACACTTCTCCAATATCACAACCCATAACGCTGGGGTAGTGGTTTGGGTGAGCCCACACATCTCTTATAATCTAGAAGATTCTATTACAATTTTGCTTCCTGTGCTCTATTGCGGTGAGTTGAATTATTTTTGAATAAGTAGCCGTTCATCAGATTTTCCCTGTTGGTTGAAAGTGCGTAGTGACAAATGGAGAGTAAGAGTTTAAAATATAGATGAGGATACGCAAATAGAAATATGACTAGGAACACTGAAGGCTATCAGTACAAAGACACGTGTCTGTCTCTATGAACACATTGGTGCAAATCATGCCAATTTGAGGTAGCTAAAAGGCATCATGTCAAAGACTGGCGACTGCTCATTGCATAGCTCAGACTGTCTGTAGCAGTAAGAAAGACCTGCTGCTCAGTTACACTGAGAAAATGCCACTTTTCTTGTAGTGCAGTTAGCAGAGTCAAGCACTTGGAGAGAGAATGTGCCTGTGACAACATTATTGGCTTTGAAGAATGTTATAGACCCTAATTATTTCAATAACACAGCACCTTAATGCACCTTGTGATTCCTTTGCATTTACAATGTGTAACCTCAATGTACAATATAATGTGCATTCAAGTGATTTTCCTGTAAAACATTTTGCTGCTACCAGACAAGCAGTGTTTTTGCAAAGTACAAAGTCCCTACATTGCACTACATTTAGATCACAGTATGGAAGGCTGTTATATGTGTAGTATTTTTAAGAGTCCATACTGTGCAGATTCAGACAAGGCAGGAATCTGATGCAAGAATCCATGGTAACACTGTTTCCATGGAAACCTATATTGGCAAATGGGAAAGGAGGAAAGTCATCATTCAGCCCTGTTAGAGAGTTGAGTGGCAAATTAAGACCCAAGTGATGTAGAGGGTTGCTGGACCTCTGTGACTGTAATATTTTCCCAGCAGGACTTAAATAGTTATATTTTTGGAAAAATGTTCTAAGAACATTTAATTTTAACTACTGTTTTTCTGTCAAGGAAACAAACTTCGATTATGTATTTGTGGGTGGACATTGTTTTCAAATATACAGTACACAGCTTAAATCTGTACAGAGGTGTAGAAATGTTTATTTACAAAATCTAAGGGCAACCATGACAATTTTTTAAGTGAACTTAAAAAAAAAAAACTTTCTGTAAATGCCCAAAAATAAATGTGACTACTCTGTGACTAGTGGTTAAATTGCAAATTCCAGTTGATGCAAATCAAATGTAATGCAAAACATACTGAAGGTTTTTAATTGCACCAGAAGAGGGCGATCAAACTCCTTTTTGATTATTAGTGCTTCGAATGGAAATTACATTGCGAGTAATTAATTTGTGGTAAAAGGTCCCGTTGTTAAATTTCTCCATGGCAGAATGTTGAGCAACATTTCTGTTATCAGTCTGAATTTCATCACCCCAAATTCGCTACAGAAAATTGTCAGTTTTAGTCAAACTGACTTCAACGTGCAATGCTTATTAATTTTCCCAGCCAGTAAGGACTTGAGTACTTTACGTTCAGTACTGTCCTGAGTAAGATAAAGGTATCTGGAATGTGTCTGATAGAATTTTCACTAAAAGCTGTGCTAACAGTAATTGTTTTTTAGGCTACGGTATGTATTTTTGTAACTTTTGTATTACAATTTCCAGTCCTGTGTGTGTGTTTTCTAATTAATAATCATAGGAATTTGAGGTTATAAATGTTATAACAGGCAAATCCTGAGCTATACGATATGTTTATGATATTGCACGTTAATTTATTTTGACTTTATTTTATGAAGTTCATGAGGGAAAATGGGATTTCATGGGTTCATAGTCGCTCAATTGGTAGAACATCAGGCTGGGGTGCAGCCGTTTCCTGGTTTGAATCCCAGGCCATCTACCAGGTGTGTCCTTCAGCAAGATACTCAGTGCTAGCTCATCGTAACGTGTATGTGAAATGTAAGTTGCTTTGGATAAAAGCATCTGCTAAATGAATGAATGAATAATTAATAGCAAACACTGTGAATGTATGACATCAGAAATGAATAGTGGCTAAATTAAAAATTCTAAGGTCAATTTCTAGTTTATCATTATATCATTTCAAACAGGAGGGTGTTTGTATTTAGAGTTGTTTGAGTAATGATTATAAAAATGTGTTAAATGAATATTGTTGAAAATTCTGTTGAAGGAAACACTGTAAAGACAAGCATGCATGTCATCTTAAACTTTAGTTTCTTTATCACCTGATTCTCATAAACCGAGGTCTACATCACGTTTTATTGCCAGTAAAGGAATGTGAGTTGCGTAAGCAAGTTTATTGTTTTAAATCCTTATATGCACAAAGCTGTGAGGGAAAACTGAGAGGAGTGAAGAGTCAGAATCCTCACGTAAAAAAACTTATTAGCTGTAATATTCAAAAATCATTATCACTGCCCACCATACACTTGCATCAGCAAGTTTAGTCATTATAGAATCATCTGAACTAGATGGACACCTTCAAGCAAACAATATATAATAATTTCAGTTCACTTTAGTTAATTTTTAAATTGCACCTTTCACAACATAGTTGCCCCAATGCACTTTTCAGGACTGGGTATACAAAACAACAGATAAGTAGAGTTATGACCAGACAACAAAGGAGGAGAGAAGCCAAAAACTCTACAGTGCAAAAAAAAAAAAAAAAAAAAAACAACACTGGGTCACCTGGTCACCCAACCCATATGGCCATGTTAATTAACATTATACAGCATTTAACAAAAGCAAAGAAAGAAGTACTTGGCTCTGTACATCATGACCTACACCTGTGTGCCAGGTCAAGGTGTAAATCCCTGTAGACTGAAAGGACCCCTTGAGTAAAAAAGCCACATCCACAATGGAACATTGGGTTCAGTGGCTCAAACCTGCCCAGGTGCCACCCTTATTGGACACCAACCTGGAAATGTGTGGGAAAGAAGAGTAAATAGGAGTCAGTACAAGGTAAATTTTAGTTGCAAATAACACAAGGGCATATGCAAAAGTTACAGCATGCAGCCAGTTACAGTGATTTATGGTGTACGGCATGGGAAAGCTAAACTACAGAAATTCGTCTTCAGTCAACACTGAGACTGATGGCAGATCACGTATGCAGGCAGGTAGAGACTGTCCCAGAATCCGAGGGCCTGTAACTAAACTCTCAAACGCCAACACTTGTTTATATGCAGAATGATAAAGAGATCCAAATTATGTGATCTTAGTACACGACTTTGCAAAAGTATATATTCCGTTAATTATGTGGAGAAATTCGGATTTTGTAAAAACACAGATTTACCGTATCTTTCTTAAACAATTCGCAAATAATAGCGTATGACTCATTGGAAAGATAACGACGTGGTTCGATTTAAAAATGTATAGCTAAAGACACCTAACTGGGACACAGCGGGAATTCTTGGCGGGCTGCGATTATGTGCTGTCAGGTAAGGAACAACGTGACGGTTTCACGTTGTCCCAGGTCGCTTCCTTGTCGCCTATCCCAAATCGATCCCGTTCCAACTATCGAGGAAGTTCCTCCTGAGGGCGCGGCTGATTGGTCGATACGCCCATTGTTGTGAGCGTTTTCCTTCTCATTGGTTAGCCGAACCGTCCGTTTAAAATCAGGTCGGGAAGGCGTCAGGTGAAACTGTGTGTGTTGCTATTAACGTTAACAGAGGTAAAGTAGAGTCGGCTTTTATGTCATAACTTTGAAATCTTACTGCAATCCTTGTGTTTTCTAATCACAGTACACGAGTCATTAACACTTATAAAGGCGGTGTCTGGGTAGACCGTAAAAATGAAGAGTCTCAAGTACCGACTAAAGAAGCAAGAAGTCACAATCACGGTAAGCAAGTTAACTTTAAAGTGTGAACTTAGTTACTCTGCTGCCAGTTGATCGTTTTCGTATTGTATTAACAGAACAATGATTAAGTATTTATGAATTGATGTAACTGGCAATAATTAAATTGGAAACAATTAATGTATTGTTATTGATATGTAGAATTTTATTTAATCTACAATCTTTGTGAGTCATGAATTACAACAACAAGTTAGTAGTAGTGAGCCTTTAAAATGTTCTTCAAAGACTTTCGCTATGGAATGAACATGACTTGTTTGCAGATACCACGACGTTTATGGTCAAAAACCAGTTTTTATTAATATACGCGCCGCCAAATCGAGTGAATTAATCGTTTTCCCCCCCAGATGCACGGTGCCTTTACACACCACGCCTTTTTGTAGTTTAGCGTAGTTAGTGATTTCTGTTTCATTAACTTCTCTCAGCATAATCACAGGTATGTGGGAACGGTTAGTAACGCTGACCTCGCCAGAAAGCGGCAACGTTTGAAACTGCGTTTAAAACCTGCGCGAGGGACCGGTCACGCGGCATTACCAACGGTAAATAACGAGGCGCCTGCGCGTGAGACCTGCTTATGCGGAGAAGACAACTGTGTACACAGGACTTTAGTTTCCTATAGTACATAATGGACTTGTAGTAACGCACGTTGTTGTTGTTGGTGTTACAAATGAGTATGTAGTAGTGGTTCGGGGGGGGGGTTATGTTTTTAAAGGAAAGGTAAAGAAAACCATGGACTAGACTACTGGTGCATAGTAACCTCGTGCGGAGAAATCTGATCAGTATTGGAACATTTATTTGCGCTTTAGGTGCTTCTGTTTCATGTAATGATAATGGGGCTGATCATTTATTTACTGTCATGGTGGCCTTCTGACAAATTGTACTGCACATTAAGTCAATGCTGAAAGTTGTCTTTGTTTTTAGACCTATATTTAGTTCAAAACATTCTTTAAAATGGGTTAAACCTCTGTGTTTGCGAAATAGTTTTGTCTTAAATTTAATTATTTTAAGGATGTGGATGTTCGTGCTACTCTATGGAATGTTTAAAATCAGAGGTCACTGCATGTTTTTTTTTTTTTTTTACTGACTCAATACTGGGTTAAAACGTCCCTGACATCCTAATATTGATAGTTTTTGTTGCAGTACCATTTGTATTCTGCTCAACCAATCTTGAGCCCTGATTGCCTAATTCTGTGGCTTCTTGTATGGAAGCAGGGGCCTGTGTCTGGTGGATGTTTGTGAGCCAACTCGGAAGTCTTCTTCCTAGATGGTATTCAGGGACAGTCACTGTGGACAATTCTTGCATTCATGTGTAGACAGGCTGGCATGCTGACAGGACATTGTAAGGGCTTGTGGCTAAGCAACCTGTGGTCATAAAGAAACAGTTGAAAATGCATGTAAAGTTGGCATTCAAAACAGACCTTCTGAAAGATGATTGCTGTCTTTGTAGATTTCTTTCTTATAATCCAGCCATATGCATAACGTTTTTGATGAGAGAATGATGTTTTTAGTGGTGTTGGCAGACAGTGGCTTGTGCTAATTAAATTGGGTCAAAAGGGAAGAAACTCCTTATTTCACAAGTTTTTGTTTTACATGTTCTCTGACTATTAATGAACAAATTTTATGCTTTAGTTCACCTTTTGTGAGGATCATTTTATGCTAACTAAAAGACGTGTTGGCTCATAACTGTTTTAGAGCACTTGCCCCTACTGTATATCAGTGGAGCGGGGAAGACGAGAGACTATCAAAGTTTGCAGCTAAGGTTTATTTTCCTCTTCAGTTCAGTTTTACCAGTACTAGCATTCTGTTTGTTTAGGCTGTTATAACACTGAGAATATATTTGGCTCCACTCCTTCTATAAGAAATGTTAGTTTATAATCACCGCTCTTAGATAGATATCTTCTTAGTAAATATGTCAGCATTTATTATCCTAGTTTATTATTCAATGATTATAGAAGGTCATTAAACTGGTCAGTTTGAAAATGTGGTATGTAGTGGTCGTAAGTTGTTTTTAATGAGATTTCAAATGGTATTCAGGGTTTTTCCCCCAGTTTTACTTTTGGCTTCAGTGTTTCTGTGTGTTCTGTCAGCGTGTCAACATGCTGCTTTTCTTAATAGTGTTTTTTAAATACAATTGTGGAAGAAAGTAACATTTTGTGTATGGGGTTGCCATTCATTTTTGTTTTTGTACCTGGTAAGCTGCTTGCCATTCTAGAGTTTGACTTGCTTTGCATAAAGCTGTGAGAATTCTGGTTTTCATATTTAATAGTCCTTTTGTTTTCACTTTGCACTTTGAGAGGACATGGCTCTGCTGGTTTTTCTAAGGGAGGGAACATGGTACAAAACTTAGTACATCATTCCCCTCTGTTGAAGTGCCACTTATAAGGCAATGTTATTGCTATATTAACAGCATCTTGCTGGAGTGCTTTGGGATCTCTGGGTCGCAGTTTGGTTGTACTGAAACTCTGGTACTCGCTTGAAAAGTTGGCTATGTAGAGTGTGGGCCTCAGTGTGCAGGGAACACAGTGGTGTGTATTCAAGGTTATTGTAGCATGAGTAACTGCTCCTGGATTAGAAGGCATGAATGTAGATGGAAGCCTCATTGGTTTGGGTGGGGTGTGATGGGGGGAGGTCATGCCATACCATCACCATTGAGTGATTTTTCTCCACAGTAAACTCATTCAGCCTCCTGTTTACAAACACTGATGGAGAGTTGGACATCATCTCCAATTAAAAAAAGGCACACTCTCCAACAACAAATGTATAATTTATGTTGAATAAAAAGAAGGGAAAAATGTTTTCAGTACTATATAATTATGCAGGCATTCATGGAAACTGTATTGCATTGGTTGTAATTTTACTTTTTTTTTTTTTTTTTTTATTCAATTTTGAGACTGCTTTATCCCAGTGAGATTCAAAGCCAATTGCCAGCGAAGTTAAAAATTGTTTTTTATATTTGTTCTTACTTTTACTTGTAACCCATCTGTACACTGTCTTTGGCTACTGTAACAACAGAATTTCCCCTTGGGGGTGAATAAAGTATCTTTTTTTTTTTTTGTTTAAATGTAATTAGAATCGCAGTAGGCTGGCTCATTAGTGGGAGCAAAAAGGTAGATTTTCAGGCTCTATCAGTGATTTGCTATGGAATGATGTGGAAAATACACAATCACCAACCTATTGCTTGTTTAATCATTAGTTCTATATTTGATTTGTAAGCCTTATTGGCAGAGGAATTTAAAGTACCAATAGCCATTGATACATTTGTAGATGTGTGTTGCAACATTTCCTTTGTGCTCCCTATTGATTTCTCACAACAAAGCTAGCCAGATAAGCAAGTTAAACAGGCTGTATGAAGGTGTTTAGCTAGAATCAGTTTTTACTTTCTCTCAGCGTGTTCAGTTTAAAAATGTACTCCAGCTATATGTGTACATTTTGGACATTTTAATGTACAGAAAGATGTGAAGTGCAAATTTCACAGTGCAAATCAGAAAAATTTAAACACTTTGCATTTTAAATAGTCTCATCATAATTCACAGAGTAAACATTTTCCTTCGCCTAGTCATTTTTAGTTTCCCTTTGCCCTTACACATCTTTTGATGTTTCACACACTCTGTTTAATACAGGGATTTTTGTAGACTGCTTAGGAATACGCCCGTTCTTTGTTCAGACAGGTACTCTCATTTTCTAGATGGGCAGTCAATTACTAAGCAAAAAGTATGCGTCACAGATTCCAGACCCCAGTGAGGGCAGATTTTCACCATCCCTCCCAGCCTTGAGTCATGTTCTCTACCTTGAAAATACCCACCCCCACATACGCACTCTCTCCCCCCACAATACTTTTTGTGAGATATCACCTCTCCCTCAAAGCTGGATTGTTAGATGCAAGCACAGGCAGCATACAGCCAGGACGACCAGTCGTTTTTTGTTTTTTTTCCTTGGAAGGAGAAATGTTATCTGGTGACTTCTCTGCATGGTGATGCAAGATGGACAAAACAAAAACATGGGTGTTTTGTTTTGGTTGCAGAAACATTGTATTCTGTAATGGTCTTTTCTCATACTGTGGGTGTGGGGGGGGGGGTGGTACGTTTGTCATAGAATAGGTTTACTTCAAAAGCATGATAAACAAATGTTCTACCTAAAAGGCATTGTTGGCAGATATACTTTGTGTATAACAAGACAAAAAATTTGGATGAGTGTACTGAGAATGTTTACGTTCAGAGTGCTCCCTGCTTCCAGCAGTCGGCCCACACGACTTCCCTTAGGACACACCTCCAGCGGACTCTTGGCTACTGAAATGAACTGGCAAGCCCTGTGGCACGGTGGTTCTCTCCCCAATGTACTGCTCTGTATAGTGTACTTATGACAACAAGACCCTGTGATATTCGCAGCAGAATTGTCTTTCTGAGGAAGGCAATGAACTCCAGAGCTTCTACATCCAAGTTTTCATGGCTACAGCATCTGCTCCTGTGGTCCACTGTACATGAGACCCTGCAGGGGCATTTCCTTTTCAAACTCTCTGTGTTTCTCCTGTTTTGTCTGTTTTTATCCAAGAATAAAAGTGCTTTATAGTTGTCTTTTATACGATTAAGGTTTCAAATGTTTAGTAACCTTGTAGTGTCTAGGTTCGTTTCAGAATAATTGTGGTTATGAGGAAAAGTCACCTGTCAAATGCTTATTTAAAGTGGTACTTGTATCAATGAATATTGTAGATTGGTAGCATAAAATGTCACTGGCTCCATCTTGGTCATATTGACCATTTTTCACTAACTGAACTGAACTCCCTGGTATGGGACATGTCAGTGTATTCACTGCATCATGACTCTTACTGTAGACTTGCCCTGAAGTCATGCTGTTATGGAGGTGTCGGTGTGTTTTGTTTCTGCGAACCGGCAAGCTCCAGTGTCGGGGAAATGAGAGATTATCATCAGCTGTGGCTCCTCTCCAGCTGACCTAGGCTCTTTGCAGCACCCGTGGGAGCCCAGCTGCAGACCTGCTGACGGCAGAGGACGTTCCCTGAGGCAGACCAGCAGGGCAGAGCAACTCTTTGTTGCCATGGAGCCGGAAAAGCACTTACTCAGGCTCAGTTAAGCGGCTCATGGAAAGCCGATGGACCCCTGTATCAGGAAAGTTAACATGTGAACCAGTATTTTTATTTATTTATTTATTTATTTTTTTAAGCTGTATGAAGCGATACTTCAGTAATATAGAAGACGTTGCTCTCACTAGATTGCAGAGCTACAGCTTGTGGGAATAAATAATTAAAACACACTTTAGAGTAAGTTGTGATTTTCTTTCTCTTTTTTTTTTCTTCTTTCTTCTTTTTCTGCACACTTTAATCCAAATGTGTAAGCCAGGCAAATGAGAGGAATGATGCTTTTGGCCACCTACACGCCAGCTGACAAAACAGGGTTTTAGTATAAACTCAGAAGCAATATTTCAATCTGAAAAGTGATCCTGCTTTTTCTTCATGAGAACTGTAACTCGTTGTCTTTCCCACTGCTAATTAACAGTGATGTGAACACTGTCAGATGTGGGTGAGGCCTTCATGCCCAAAATGTACTAGTTGCATCCCTTGCTTTATAGCGCTGTATCGGTGCTTTGATAGACCGTGCCATAGAGCTACTTGTGGAAACTTGGTTTGGTTCTCCCAGGGTGTGCTGCTTAAGCTTGTGATCTGTTTGCACAAGTTCACAGTGGAAATGATGGTTGACACATTTGTGAGATCTTATTTTATATTTTAAGATTTTCGCATTAGTGTTGATTTATCCTTTGAACATCTACTTGGCATGCTGTGGTTAAGGTGACCTACACCAGGTTAACCCAGTGTCCTTTATAACATTTGTCCTATAAATCACCCATGTGGAGATTCTGTGTTTGGGGGGGGGGGGGGGGGGGGGGGGGGGGGGGGGGGGGGGGGGGGGGGGGGGGGGGGGGGGGGGGGGGGGG
>JABJVR010000007.1:697814-710024 GCA_025773905.1 Chitala chitala | reverse complement strand
ATACTGTACTTGGTCAATGTGTGTATAAATGTAGAGGAACTGCTTTTTCCATAGAAGTGTTATTTAATAGCTTCCCTTTAATTTTGTGTTGTGGAAAATACATGCTGAGTGTTGATTTTAAAACCATTTTAGTAACACGTGGCCCAGTAAGTGGTTCCACTTTGGTTGTGGGAAGTTTGAAATGTTGCTCTAAATACTCTAGTTAACCATGTCACATTAAGCTGATGGGTCATGTTCTCTTACGTTGCACTGATGACAGTTGCTAAGATGTTATTTTTTCTTGGCACTGTCTGTCACATAGTTCTCATTTTAAGGCCCTAACTTGTATATCTCTTTGAATGTCTTAAAGATTTCCAGAATATCTGAATGCCTGACTTGTATGAGCTTGATTCTGAATAGCTGCACAGTTTCATTTTTAGCACAAACTATTTGTAGTTTTTGTTTTTTCTCCAAACCAATGAGTAATATGATAAATATTCAGTTCTTACTAAAAAGGGTTTATTTGATGCTAGTTCAGAGATAATGCTGGTATTTGCATAATATGAATTGTATTGAGAATGTCTTTTAAAATTGGCATTTTGCTTAAAGGCTACACTTAAAACATTCTACTCTTTGCCTTTTAATCTGCAAATAAATTCAGGCACGCTTTGCCAAGTGATTTTTATTTAAATGTTTTGAGCTGCCAGCATTCCCTTTTGTAAATCTTGCTGATTAGCTATATTGACTTTTGGCATAGATGATAAGTATTTAAAATCAGTTTAATAGTAGTTACTGTGATACCCCGGATTTTTTTCGAGCAGGTACAGTATGAGAAACGAGAAGTAGCCAAGTTGATTATGTTAATGCTTAACTTGGGGTAATGATACCAAACTGTATGTAGGCCTGTATTTGAGAGGACCTTTCTGGCTGAATCACAGTGTACTGTGAAATGGGGAAGTTCTGCTGACAGAGAGCTGCAGGTGTTTGACAGGGGTACTGGCCTGAATCCAGATGGTGCCAGATGAGTTTTTATGCAGCTGTGGAACTCCCAGGCAGAGCTGTTGAATGTCAGAGCTGTTGGCTGAGAGCCTGAGGAGGAGGCACCATCCTGCTCGTAGGGAATATGTCTCTATGACCTGAATGACCTGCAAACCACAAGTATGTTATAGTATAACTATTGATACTATAAATTGTGGCATAGTAAATCTGTCTTTTGGTAAAACTTTGGTTTTCAGCTCTATTGAAGTAGTGTTTTTAGCCTAGTATTGATGCTGCTGTAGCTGTGTTCTTTGCTGTTCCTCCTAGTATGTGTTGTGGCCCTCAGGGAAGGAATCAGTGACTTGCGGGGGAGAGCAGTCAAGTGAGCCTCACATATTTGTGAAAAGCAGTGCTTGACCTTGGCGCTGTAACGATACGCTGTAAAGCAGGAAGCGCCGTAATGCTCTGCTTTCTGCGACGGCTCTCATCTCTTCCCTTCTTCCACTGAGGCAACATGTTTTGTAGTCGTATTATTATAGTGGTAAACCACATTTGCAAAAAGGTATGGGTAGGGTTCATTCTGTTTAAAATTTTTGCTTAGTGGAAGCAAAAAGTTTACAAAACTCCCATAAATGTAAAAATTTAATGTGTTTCAATAATGGTAAATTGCAGATTGATGCTTTAGTAAAATGGCTAGTTTCTTATGAAGTACAGTGATGTTTTCTTTGTCAGGGTACTGTAAGAAGTGTCTTTTTTGTGATGATCAACAGTGTAATGTCAGAGGTATGTTACATTTGTAGGCTGTGTTCCTGTTGCTAGGGTTTATAAGTTGTCTTGAAGATGTGGCCATGGAGGAGGTGTCTGAGCTGCTTTGCATGAAAGACTGATCTGCAATCTGTGCACATTGACAGAAACCGTTGACATGGTGCTCCCAGGGGGCTGTCTAATACGATCATCTTGCTAGGGCCATATGGACAGACACTTAACATACTGCAGCTTCTCTTTCTCTCTTGTGTTGCTCACTCTATAAGTGGAAAAATTACAGCATGCTAGGTCGTAATTGTAATTTATGTGTCCTCTCAAAACTATAAACCAGCATTTGGCACATTGATCTGTAATGTGAATAACCTTTGTTGCTAATGGTCAGTTGGTGCTAAGTGAGGCTGGTAATTGCTCTCAGATCAGTTGGCAGGAGCTTTAAGTGGATTAGTGTCCCTCAGATGTCTCAGAAGCCAAATTGAAGAAACAAGATTGACATCTGTTATTGTGTGGCCATCTTGGTGTTTGTGGACGCGTCACCGTGCGCCCGTGTCGGTGTCTGTGGACGCGTCACCGTGCGCCTGTGTCGGTGTCTTCATTCTTCTTCCTTTTAAACTTTTGTGATTCGTATTTAGAAATGCCAGATATATTTAATATGCGAAATGACTTGAGTACACTTAAATAAACAAATTACAACGAATATCACCGTATTTTAATAGGACTGTGGTATGTGGTGTGATTTATATCCTGTATTCAGTTAACCAAAGTGTAGCTTTTTTTGGGAGACAACAGTTTGATTTTGTAATGGCAAAGATTCACAAAAATGTGATTTGTGCTACTCTGTTAAAGCATGTCATTCAGTGAGGGCTTTGTCACATGCCCATACTATTTGAGGCACGACTGTTCATTTGAAATGGTTCACTTGGAGACTGAAACGTTTATTTAGACGATGGGTCCTATTGCTGGTATTTACATGGACACCATGTTTGTGACACTTTATAAGTTATCGCCACATCGTCCTCTGCCTTGTGGTGAGTATAGTGTGGCCAGCAGAATATTAAGCAAACTTTGGAATAAATCATAATAAACTTTCTAGTCACGCAGCATTACAGCAGTATTAAGGAGCTGATGGAATGGCAGTCTGATCCATGACAAATGATCAATAAGACAGGCTGCATATAAATATTTTGGGGAAGCTATTTTAAACATTTTTGCCTCATTGTTTCTATGGCATGAAGCAGTTGAGTAGGACTTCGTTGAGCAGTCTGTATAGTATGTCACATGTAGGCTGCTTTCACTTGTTTGCACAGTATCACTGTTGCTCTAACGCCAGTCTGGCAGCAGCTGTAAGGCGACACCTCGCTGACGCAGTCCGTGTAAATTAAATGTGTCCCTCCTCTCCCCTCGTGCTCCTCCTTTATGATGTTTTTCACTTCCAAAATTAAAAAAATGACGTCTTCCCTCACCATAAAGCCTATGTGTGGTATTTATCGTGATGTTAAAGGTGGCTCGCTGTTCCAGACAGCTGATTGTAAAAGCTGACACCTAATCCAGCTACTGTGCATGCTGGGATCATCAGCTCTGCCACCACACTCCGTTTAGCAGGCAGTTTGAATTTGTCTGGATGGGGTATCCTTGGGGACGGGCCAGGGGGTGCTTAAATACAACACTGTAATCCTGCTAGGTGAATGTTTCTAGCAAGGTTCCTTCTCGGTTGGCCTTGTTTTGGTGCCGATTGCCACTGATATGCAATTACTCATGGTCAGGGAATGCTTGCAATGTATTATTAGACCTGTCCTCCAATCAGTCATCTGCAAGGTTGGGAGGGTCAGAAAATAAAGGGGTAACCAGTCTGAGAGGCTGTCTGTGCAGTGTTTACTGGGATATTTAAAACCAGGATGAGCGTGCATATTTACTGAGTGCAGAGAGCGAGGCGTACCATTTGGAGTGTAGAGAAGATCCTTGTGCAGCTTCTGCAACAGCGAGAGGGAGGGAGACGGTGCACCTGGGGTTGTCGGCAAAGGCTTGGCTTGGGGAGCAGAGCCAGCCCAGAGGAGGAGCTGCCCCGGCTTCCTGCCCTGGAACAGCCCGCGGTGCAGCGATGAGGATACAGGCAGCAGGAGTGAGCTGGAGAGTGCAGCGCAAACAGGGCAGGAGCCTTTCAGGCAGCAGGACACGCGGTGCAGAGCGCTCAACAGGGGACCCCTTCTAAGGAGGCTCGACGGACATCTGCCACTCTGACACTCGCTGGCCGAGTGCCCTTCGGAGGCGCAGAGGGGACGCTTTTCCAGACTGGCAGCTGTCGGGCACATTGGCCCCTCCACCACCATGAGCAGATGGCTTAAGTGCACCTCCATGTACTTTGTAGGTATTGCACTGCTGGGCATATGGCATGATGTTGCTGGTTCGGATGCCCTGCAGCCATGAAAAGCTGTCGTCTGTTTGGCGATGTGCATTTGGGAACGAGGCTAGCAGCAGCGAACGTAACTTGTCGCTTTTTCACTTGTGGAATCTAGAAAACGCATCCAGCAAGGAAAATGCCTGAGGAATGCTGTTGTGCTGATTTGAATGAGATATATGGTACTACTGGGTGGTTGCCTGTTTGTACTTGTAACTGAGATGGGTTCTCAACATGCAGGTTATTTTTACAGTTTTGTGTTTCAGTTGACTGTATTACATGCTGGTTGAATGTGAAAGACTGTAAGACAGAACAGTAGACAGTTTGGCTCATCGCGAATGAACCTAATTTGTGGTTATCCTATAGGTATGAAGGATCTGCAAAAGGAACATGTAAAATTTTGAGTTTGTTTGCTCTTCCTAGACTTTTTGTATTGTCAACATGGATACTAATGTTCAATTTGAATTTTCCAGTATTTTCACCATATTGCAAGAAGTAGATACTATTACATTCCTAAAGAAGGTTCGTTTGATTGCTGTTGACAAAGTACACAAATGACGTGTTTTAACGTGGTTGGCAGTGAATTTTACCTGATGTAAACCTCTTCACCTTTCAGGTAAATATGACAGTACTGTGAAAATGCTGTTCAGCTGTGTGCTCTGTTGATCTGACACAGCTTCCTTTGTCTGCTTTCTCAGAGCACTGACTGGAACAAGTATGACGACCGTCTCATGAAGGCAGTGGAACGGGGTGAGGTGGACAAGGTCGCCGCTGTCCTTAGCAAGAAGGGCATCATTCCCACCAAACTAGATGTTGAGGGTCGCTCTGCGTGAGTAACGCCCCCCGCCCCTGACTCCTCTGCCTTTCCGTCAAACGTATCTGTACAGGTTACTAACCTGTCTTATGTAACATTACATTAGATAGAAATTCTGTTATACAAAGGCTGTGTGGGATTGGCTGCAGCTATTGTTTAAAAAACCACTCCCTGGCACTCCTGGCTGTTATTATGTATTTCATAGGTTATGCATTCCACTCATTCTTGATCTTTATTAAAACACCCATTTGTAACTGCTCTGGTCCGTACAACCCCACTGTAGATTTTATAAATTATTTCGTTGCACATGTGGAAGCAATTGTAAAACATTTTCCAGCTGCAGTACATTCAGTGTGGTGTTATGACTTAATTTTTTTTCTTTTTTGTACTAGCGGTGTGTAAGTGCTGAGTCCAGCAATGACTGACAGGCACGCTGTGGTTACAGTGCTGTGACCAAGGCTGCTCAGGAGAGCTTTTTCTGCACCAGGAAATGTTTGAATAAACTTGATACGCACACTTAAACGTGATATAAATTTAGATGTGGTGCCGGCCCCAATTCCAGGGTGAAGTTGTCATGAGGAACTGCCGCATTATCTTTAGCTTGACGTCCCAATGAGTGATGTGAAGGGAGTTGTGTATTTTTAGGTTGAAATCAGAATAAACAAAAGCAGGACACAGGGATGAAGACCACGTCACACTTTGCCATTGTTAAAATTTCAGATGAGTTGTGGCAAGTTGAAGATGATGGTGATGAAGGCTGTGAGGGTTTACTGACAACAACCTCTGTATTTGATAAATTGAGCACAATAGATGATCTTTATGTAGATTTTTTTTTTTTTTTCTATGTTTAAAGTCAAATGGATTGTGTCAAGCTTCAGGACGTGACCAGTTTGTAGGGCACTGAAGTTCTCACACAGGACTGTTACTCCAGAACAACTTGTCTTGTACTATGGGACTGGGGCATCGCCAAACTCTCTACATCGAATGCAGAGCTCCTTTAAGTGTACTTTCATACTTTCGTAAAACCTGTGGGTTTTAATAAAGTGAATATGCTTCATGTCAGGGGGGGCAAAGTGGAATCACTCTGGTGCCCCTTACCCACACACAGAATGTTGAAGAGTGGTTCAGCCTTAGGATGTGAGTCAAACACTGCTCCACCACAGACGCCTGTAGATGTGCTGAAACTCCACCTTCTTCACTAGCTTAATATGTTGTCTTTAACACATGCCGTTCATCAACAATTTTAATGTGAAGGCTGTATATTTGATTTATGCAAGTTTACAATTGCTCATTAAATGCAGTAATAATGGTGAAAAGAAAATTTTGGCAGATTCAGTTTGGTGCTTCGCACCCTCTCCCTGGTGATTTCTAAAAATATTTTATCTCTGTCAAGGAGACTTGAAAGCTCCTCGAGAAGCTGGTGCCAAGATAGGATGACAAGTGTCTGGGCTTTCTCATGGACCTGTCTCCAGTTTCACACATCCTCAGTCGCTCTCAGATCACATTCAACCTTTAACATGGAGAATTACACCAGCCCAATGCTTTTTTTTTTTTTTTTATGTGGAAATGTAGTTCCAACAATTTGAAATACTAGTGCTACTTTGCTATGTAGGTGAAAAAAGCTCACCTGCTAAATTTTTAACAGTAATCAAATGAAGACTAAAGCTGTTATAATATAATAAAAGCTAACAGCTTTTTTTATGCATTTATATTCAGGCAGCTTTATCATATAATGTCTTTTTTTTTTTTTTTTTTTTTTTTTTTTTCCCCCCCCCATCTCTGAAAACTTTATTGTACAAGGTGCACTTTGTCAGTCTGACACGCCATTCCATTGAGAATGAACATCTGAGAGATCTAGACAAGAAATGTTCAGTCAGTCATTATGATTTGCTGTTGTAAATAGGATTAACATTTTAATGAGCTCATCATGAGTCCAGTTCACTGTGTTCAGAGGGACACACCCAAATTCTTGGCTTCTCGTTGCCAGTTCATTTGTTCACAAGTTGGGAAACCTTCTGTGGTTTAGAATATGCATTTGCATTAAATGGAAGTTAATCAGCAGAAGATCTCTGCACTGCAGTCAGGAGTCGTTAATGAGGTTTCCTTTTTACATGCAGCACCAGAAATCTCATTGCCTCCAGACAGCCAGTTTAATCCTTTATTATTATTTATTTTTATTCCCCCCTCTACTAGGCAAACTGTAATCTGCAGTTAAGAGGCAGGTTGGTAGGCCACAGATGTTTAAATTGACTGCATTGCATGGAAGCCAAGGTCATGGTCCTACAAGCATACAGCAGTATATCAAGGGCTTTCTTCAACCTCAGGACTGCTTTTAATACCCGTGCTCTCAAAGCCAGCTGTCAGTCGTCATATCTCCCGTGCACAGTTTTAGTGTTAAATGTAAAGTGACTCCAAAATGGCACACGCAGATCTGCACTATTGGTTCAGTTGAAATTGAAAGTAAACCTGGCAAATAATTGAGTCCTGGTTTTGCAAAAATATATTTGAATAAATGATGTGGGTAATTTATTCTGTCAAATATGTTTTCGTTACAAATTTATAAAAAGGTTTGTAGTAATTATCAGTGGAATTGAAAAGCTAGGTGCAGTAGATCTGTGGACTGGCACAGGTGAAATTGTGAGGGGACTGAGGAATAGCTTGTTTAACTTTAAAAGTTAACGTCAACATGGAAGTGTTGCTGTTGTGCATTAAGTGTGTTTGATAACATGTGTGGTATCCAGGGGTGAGCCAAGGTGGGAGGCTCTTGGATTGTCACACAGGGAGTAGTGCTGTTTGCTAACGGCTCAGCAGCCTCGCTGAGAACCGTGTTTGTCATCACCACAGGACGCTGGCTCAGGAGCGCGTTGCTCCTGGGGAGATGCCCTCGAGCACAGAAATAACAGGTTAGATTACTGCTGGGAACAACGTTACAGCAGAGCCAGAGTAATGAGTGTGGTGGAGGGTGATGAGTCAGTCACGCTTCCTCAAGGGCAGCGCCACCTTATCGAGGTACAGAGCCCATATGGGTGCCCTGCGTCCTGGGGCCGCTGCTGTTCCGGTCATTGGGCAAGTTCTTATTTAAAGATGCATGCCTGGAACTTGAGTCTTTGTTGCTGTTGTTGTGTGTTTTTTGTTCTCCTCCATGTAGTTTTAACGCTCTCCATTATGCGTTTAAGTCAGAGGAGGGATGTGAAGTTAAAGCTGTGTGGATAAAACAGCTGGTATTTAAGAATTAGAACATCTAAGCTGTGTGAGCTCAGTAAGTGGTCATCATTCAGTCATCTTCTTAGGGTTGCCAAGGTTACCAAATACCCAGGTTGTCACTTGTGTTTTGAGCTCACTGACCTAATGCTGAAAAGTAGTCTCATTTGTGTCTCCCATGGGCCTATGTTAAGCCCTCACCTGCCCACGTCTCTGCCCTCAGGTTCCACCTGGCAGCTAGCAGAGGACACCTGGACTGTCTCAACCTCATTCTGGGCCACAGTGTTGATGTCACAGCTACGGATGCTGCTGGTAGGGGGTGCTTCCACTGGATATGGCATGAGGGTTTTTACTTTATTTTATTTTAGTGAGAATCTGTTTTGTGAGAATCTCTTTCCAAAAACAGAGGTAATTTAAAAATTGTACTATTTTAATTTTAAGTGAAGTCAGTGTTTTGAAGTCTTAAAGCAATTCTGACTGACGTCTCTGACAGTGATGTGGTTGTGTTTGGACTCAAACAGTCATTACCCTGTAAGGACAGAAAGAACGTACTGTGTACAATGATTTTGTTTAACCTGTTATAAAGGAAGTACATTCACCAGTGTTCTTTTGTAGGTAAAAATGCTCTTCATTTGGCTGCAAGGAATGGACAGTCCCTGTGCGTTCAGAAACTGCTGCAGGTCAGACATGAACTTTGTTGAACTTACTGTTGGCTAGAGGTGTTTGTTCAGTTTCCTGTTGCCCTGCTCACGTTTTGAAAAAGCGCTCTGCTGTATATACGGAGTAGTGACTGTAAGGTGTTGGCGTGTAGATGGTGGGACAGGGTTCTGGTTGAATAGTGCAGATGAATGTGTCAGCTGGAGATTTGGCTGGCGTTGATGTGACAGTCCAGAAGTCTGGGCAGTGGATACGTGCCGTCATCAGGCTCTGCTGGGCACGCTCACTCATGCACTTGTGGGCCAGGGTGAACCTGCCCCCGGCCTCCCAAGGTGTTGAGTTTCCCTTCCCCCAGTTAACTCCCAATCATCTGACTGCGGTGCTTGTTTGGGATCCTGTTGCTGGAGAGAGGAGGGTTTTTATAGGGCAGTCAATGTGGGAGAAGGAACACAGCTGGGTTTGGGCTCTAAGAACCCTCCCCATGACGGCACACTGTCTGTACCCTGACATGGCTGGCAGCCTTTCACGTGTCATCACGTTCACTTCCCACGCTTGATTGAGTAGCAGCTTCATAGGGTTTTTTTTTTTTCCCCCCCTCCTGCTCACTTTTCCATTGAGCAGTTAGAGTGCTCTCGCCTTCTACACGCCTGTCTCGTGTCTGTGGGATATTGTGATGAAATCAGCAAATGTAGTAATGCGGGACCACTTGTTGCCCAGCTGTTTGGCAAACACCAGCTGTGTATTGCTTTGTGTTTCACTTTCTTCTCTGTTGCTCTACAGCATAACTGCCCTGTAGGGAATGTAGACCTGCAGGGCAGGACAGCTCTGCATGATGCAGGTAAGCAGCATCCAGAGGCATCTATCTCAGTCACGGTGTGGATGCAGCTCTGCATGGCGGGAGGATCAGTGTAGTGGTGACGTCTCTCTTCTGTTCCAGTGATGGCTGGCTGCGCCTCCAGCGTGAAACTGCTCTGTGACAGTGGGGCGTCTGTAAATGCCTGTGACTTTGTGAGTAGAGACCCACTGCCGTTCTGAAGCCCGTGTACTTGCGGCGTGTACGCGCTGGTGGGAGTGCAGCTGGAAAACTTGGCAGTAGTGATTGTGTGTGGGCTCTGTGCAGGATGGCCGAACTCCCTTGGTGCTGGCCACCCAGATGTGCCACCCTCGCATCTGCCAGCTGCTGCTGGAACGTGGGGCAGACGCCGCTGTCCGAGACAAGCAGAACAAGTGAGCAAGTGTGTGTGTGTGTGTGTGTGTGTGTGTGTGTGTGTGTGACACAGCTCCCATACGCGGCCATCAGAGGTGTTCTTGAATTAGTGTGATGTTCTTAGAGTTTTGTGCCTTTAAGAGGCTGCAGTCTGCAGCAGAGATCCCTGGTTTTTCTAAATCGCACAACCGCTCCTTTTCAGCATAATGATGTTTATTGAATTAGGTTTTTACATAGACGGCGTATTTTAGATCTGAATACAAGAGAGTGCCAGCTGTAATTGACAATCTGACCTTACAGAACTGTTTTACCTATTTCCCAAAATAAACATTTGTGTTTCTTGTTGTAATAATTGTCAGACAGTGACTGTTTTACTTAGTCTGATTCGTAAAAAAAAAAAAAACACACCTAAAGTGAACTGAGTTCATGTTTATTCTGATGTCTGCAGCTTGTGCTGAGCTCAGACCTTGTTGTACGTGTGTGTTTAGGACTGCCCTCATCCTTGGATGTGAGTACACTTGTAAGGATGCTGTGGAGGTTCTGCTGAAGTCAGGGGCTGATGTCATGGCTGTAGACAGCTTTGGGCATGACAGCCTCTATTACGCTCGTCTCAGTAAGAACGCGGAGCTGGTAACGCTGGTGAAGAACGCTCTGGATAGTGCCACCAAAGGTGAGGACTCTAACTGGGTTGTCCTTGTCACCCTCAGTCAAATTCATTTATTCAGCTTCGAGTGTTCTGCCCCTCAAAACTCTTCCTGACATGGTTATGGACACGCACGTTAGAACTGGGGCAATGTTTGATAACGGGTGGATGCTTTAACATAGCTGTTATCATGTGGAACATGAATTTAAATACTGTTTGAAATGTGAATATAAGAATCAGACTTATCTTTTACTTTTTTGTGTTCTGTACACAGCCAAAGGAGCTGCAAAGCTAGAGAAATTGCGGAAGGTAAGGAACGCTTGCTTGAACATGTGCTTAACCATATAGGTGTGTTCCCAGACTGGAGCAGAACACCATGGAATTCTTACTGGAAACATTGTTCTCTATGAAGACAAAGTAAAATCCAGAAACTAAGTGTGTTTTGCTGTAGTGCTTGGCTCGTTTCATCCTCCTGGCCCCAGTCCTCTCAGCTGGTGTGTGTTCTTGTATTGTTTGTGAAAGGTTATTCACTTGCCCTTTCTTAAATCACTGTACACCCTGCTATGCCCCCCCCCCCCACATGAAGCTAAAAGTGCGGTTTCCTGTCATTGTACAGTTTGTGTATTAATTCGGTGTGCCAAGTCATAATTGGAGATAGAATTTGGATAACCTCTGTCCATGATACAGTAGGTGTGTGTGTGTATTTTGGTCTATTTATCCTTCGAAATCGGTGGTCTTGTTTTGCCTATTACTGCCACCTAGTGCTCAGTCAGATTAGTCATTGAAACATTTTGAAGTACTGTGGCAGTGCGAGATGTGTGCTGTACTGTGTACTGTCGTGCTTTATAAAATTAACAGTGTGTTTCCATCTACAGCAATCAGTTGACCTGACGACTGAAGCTGAAGCCAATATCAGGAGTCAGATTATTCACGTGAGCTGAAAATGCCCCCCATAGTCATGCTAGGCTATTATGTCGAGTTATTTGACATGTATCACACATTACAGTCAAAGGGCTATTATGGTGCTCGAGTGCATTAATGTCAGTATGTTTTCATGTTCTGCTTGTTTTTATTCCGGTGGTTGTGTTATTGAAATGGACTAGACTAATGGTGTTTTCTTAGTCACTTACCTGAGACACTTATTTAATGAGCACTGCATGAACAGTACCTGTAGGAGAGAAGCTGGACTTTGCTACAGTGCAGATGGTGGATATTGTATGATGCTTGATGTAGGACTTGGAGAGGAAGAATGAGGAAAATCTGAGAAAGCTTCACCTGGAGCAAAGAGTCCTTGTGGATAAGGTGAACCAGCTACAGCAGCAGCTCAGCCAGGTAAGAGTTACCTGTATGGTGCCGGGTGCTCTGCATCCTGTCAGCCTGCGCACCTGCCCTCTGGGCCATGAAATGGACTACAGTGTGTCAGTGATGCAGAGAAATCGCACCGATGGCAATTTCTCAGACGTCTTTTTTTTTTTTTTTTTTTTTTTAATAATTGTGCCGGAGAAGTAAACGGTATAAGTTATGAAGAAATAGGTATATAAGAATTTTTTTAACAATTGTCAGTTATTTGGTAT
>JABJVR010000007.1:658561-679577 GCA_025773905.1 Chitala chitala | reverse complement strand
TGTTGTTATTCGCACCCAAAACATTCCGATTTCATCCCAACCCCTACCGGTTGCTTTTTTTTTTTAATAAAGCTGTTTTTTGTAAAACCTTTGTTTTTTTTTTTTTTTTTTTTTTTTTTGCTCTTGATGAAACAGTAAAGGCTGTTAATGATTTATACAGTGCCTGTTAGAGAAGATGTTGTGAATGCTAATATCCCCCCCGAGATGTTTGATAATTTGATACCTCGATGTTGGAACAGGATGCTGGGTTGAAAGGCATTTCGTAGGAACAGCGCAGATCCTGTCTCTTTATCCGTCTCTCTGCCTTTCGTTCATTGCTTGACAAATTGGGGCTGCAGGGCCAGGAGCTCTCGTCACAGACCTGCTCCTGTAGAACAAAAGGGATGGGCCTGGCCCACACGCTGGGCCCAAGTACGCTTATTTCTGTCGCTGCATATTGGACCAACTCTCTCTGGGAGCTCTCTCCAACCACAGAAAGAGCAGGGCGTGTCTGCACTGTGTGGGGGTGTTGCCCGTGGGTTTTCACATTGCTGCTCTGCCATCAGAGAGAACAGACAGTCAGAAACACAGGTGGGGAGGGGAGGAGAGCGAGGCACGGATGGTGCATAGGGAAGAATTTCAACTTCCTCTGGACTCAGACCAAGCAGCTCAGAATGGGCTCAGTGTCCCTTAGCTGGGTATACAACATAAATTATTGGGGTTCACAGATGTTCATAGACCCAAAAAACGCATGAATTAGTGAAATTGGCAGTTTTCCTCCACATTATTATTTTCATGATGCATGCAGGAACAGTTGTTATTCTGGCTGTTTCACAAAGACCATTAATCTGGGCTGTCGTCGCCTCTGCCACTTCGCTAGAAAGCATTTCATTCCCGTAATAAAGGCACTGGAGAGACGTTATAGGCACAGGCAAGGTCAAGGGCCCTGGAACCAGGATAATCCCTAAGCTGCTCCTGTAGTCGGGATGCTGTGCAAGAACCGTCATGTAAAGAGAACGTTAAATATTATGGTTGGGAGGACACCCGTCTCTGTAAATTACTGACTTTTTCAGTATATCATTATGCCTGCGCCAACCCAGTACTCTGTACCAACGCCAGTTCTCTGCGGACACGGGACGTCGCGTCTCCCTGTCCGCTTCACGGTCCCCGTTCACAATCCCCCAGACATTAACGTCGCTTGCCTCTTTATTTAGTGTTTAAAGCACACTTATGACTGTTCACACAGCAAGGTGTTGTCCACGTGTCGAGTGGCTCTCCTTGTGGACTTTTTGTGACTTTACCTTGTTGCAAAAAAATTTTGTGGATCCCCAATTTCCGAGCCAGACTATACGCCGTATATTTGTCTTTACAATGGCTTTTTAGTATTGTCGGGCTCTTGCACGTTTACCTGTGACTTCAAGTTTTTGGGTTGTGAATGTTGGACTGGTTCATTCATTGAAGAAAACTTTGAGACAGACTTCCTCTGCTGTTGCGAGTGACCATTATATAAACGAATACATGTAACCATTTTTCCTTTTGCGAATGTGAGCAGACTCCTTGCGCAGTTTGTTCTGCGTGCGCCTGATCATTCCGTTTAACACAAGGAGATGGAAGCGAACAGAGCCGACAGGCTGGCTTTCCTGACCAGCTGGGTAACGTGCCTTTAACGAGCAACTTTGCGCAAATCAAGACAACCGTGTGCAAGTAATAAATTTTTAATTCTTTGCACACTTCTCTTACCACAGCGCAAATGGACAAACTCTGAACAATATTGTCATATAAAACAAGAGCATAATCGTAATAAAAGAATGTCATAATCCGGTATTGATGGCCGTTCACGCATATGCCCACTTGAGACAGAGGATTAGTGGATCGTAACATACATCTTCTGAGGCAGCTGCTGTTTCCGAAAGCAGTAATGAGATGTTAAGTGTCGTGCTGCTCTTTCCTTGACAAAGAATTTCAGATGTACACTAATAAACTTTGGACACATTAACTCAGTGTTTTACCACGGCTAACTATCCTAATCTCTGCAATTTCTCATTACTCTCTATTCTGACTATTTGACACCATGCAACACTTCAGGATGTGTCCTGTATGGGCCCAATGATGTTTTCAAATCAAGAGAGCTAAATGTTGAGCCTCGGCTTCTGTTTGCTCTTGCTTGTTTGCCTGGAGCCCTTTTAGAGTGAATTACACCATGTGATGGATTTTTGAATCTAAAGCTTCATTTAGCCAATGCAATGAGTTCAAAACGCAAAAAGCCCACCATTGAGAAAATTAGCCCCTTTCCCTTCAGCAGTACTGTCTGACTGGTTGTAATGCTTTGACAAATTTTAGCGGTGAGAACTATTTAAAACTTCCGTTTCCCCCCCCCCCCCCGTAGCTGGATCTTGGCAGACTTCCATGAATGATGGTTTCCCTGGAGGGCTTTTACACATGAATCACAGAAAATGGGAATTACAAATATCAAAAAATGCTAAATGTGAGTAATTACCCTGCTCAGAGGTGGCAAGGGATTCGGCAGGGCCTCCTGCTGATCTTTCTGCAGCGGGCCACATTTCTAGCAGTAAAACGATTCAGCGTTACATCTGTTAAAGTGGCCACACCCACAGGCAGCTCACCTCATATGTTAACCCAGCCCGGTTTGTCATCAGCCTATGGAAGGGATTGGCCGATGGGGGTACCTAAGATAGGATATGAAACCACTACCTGCGCTTTCAGCATTTCTCGTATAACATTTCTCTTCCCATCTGTTAATGGAAGCTCTCAACGAGAAGCAACTCATCTGTCTGCTCCATTAAGTGTAGGGATGGAATGCTGTCAGGTGGGACTATGAGGAAGAGCAGTGGTTCCAGGGAAAGTTCCCCTTTCATGTGTGCATTTATCTGCCCCCCCTCCACTTTCCTGACATTGTTGTTTTCGTAGAGGCCAGACCACCAGACTTCCGCAGAAGGAGGTTCTCAGCCACAGGCTGCAGATAAGAGGCCTGGATAGGTCCCAGTTAAGTTAGTGGTGCATTGAGCAGCTGACAGAGAGCAGCACTCAGGGGAACCACAGGCATCCATAAATATTTAAGCCCAAAGAGGTTTATGGAGTTTGTCGTAAAGGATTTATGGCCGAGTGCAAAGCCATCCAGCGACTTGTGGGGGTTTCAGGCCTTGTTTAACACACAGCAGTGCCAGGGCTGAAGTTTCCAGAAGTCCTGGCTCAGGGGGACAGAATCAAATATGCATCCAGAAAATAAGACATGTGGACATGACCCTGCTGTTAATGGCATGCCAAAAACCTCGCCTGGTCAAATAAACGCCTTTGGTTACTAAACCAAGATTTAGTTTTTCTTTAAAAAAAAAAAAAAAAAAAAAAGCTCGGTGTAGGCAAACCAGCGGCCATATTTGGACCACACTCAGCCTAAGCAGGGATTTTTCCCCCATGTCTCCAGACACTTTGTGCCCTGCTGAAAATCGCAGCCTGTTGCAGGCCCCGCTCGCTTGACTGACTCCTGTTAGCCATGCCTGAACAAACAAGGAATCTCTGTCACTCAGCAGCGCGCAACCTGCAGCCCGTGGGTCACGTGCCTCACGACACGCGTGCAGTCTGGGCCGCCACACCTCACCCGTTTTTTTTATACGTTACCTATTTGAAGTCAATCCCTTCAATTACAGAAATGTAATTTCAAAAAAATAGGTAGAATGTCTTGTAGTTATGTAAAACTGTTTCCGAATAGAGTGGTGAGCTTATTAATTTTAATTCATCTTTAATTAAAAATGTTACCTGAGGGCCATAAAGCACCTCACTAGAATATTACCTGCACCGTGGCCTGCAGCCATTGTACATCTGAACGCACGTATATGTGCATATATACACCATACTGTATATATAGATATAATTTAAATATGGGTAAAGGAGTGTCTTCTGTAAACCCTGTAGGGTTTCCTTTTAAGTTTCTGAATTTAGCTTTGCTTTATTTTTATCTAGGTGACCTCCTGCCTTCAGTGGTTTTGGGCGGCTTTTGGTCTGACACAGGACTTCACTCATTATGCTGCCCAGTGACTCTGCTCCTGATTTTTATTTTACTCCATGTGCTGGTCAGCCACTTCCACTTAGGTCAGTTCTGCCCCATGTTTCCCCTCGGTTATCTCAGTCTGTGAAGCGTTCGAACCTGGGACAGCAGTGCCAAGCGGCCGCTCACCTCTGCTGCGTTCACCTCTCCTGTCAGAAGAGGGCGCTGTAAACGCTGGGCGGGCGTTAGTTATCTTTCACACCAATGAACAGCGAGTTAGTGAGACAAATGCCATGGATCGTTAGGATCCCATTAGCCCCAGGCAAAGTTCGATAGAGAAGACCTGTCATTTTAATGTGGCAATGTCTCTAAAGTCAAGCTCGGAAATTACTCTGGGCAGACTACGGCAGCCGAGGAGATGAGCTCCGCTGACGTCACCCGGTCTTATTGAGCTGCACGCGAGTAATCGCGTGTACGTCCGGATCCATTAGCAGCTCCGTCTACCACACTGAGCGGGAAATTAACATTTAAACGTTAAGATTGACAGGTGAAGTGTATCAGCAAAGCGCCCTGCGGTGTTCGTCACGCTGGCTTACGTGTCGCATAACCACGCAGTAATCAGCGCAAAGTGCCATAAAACTCAGGCCAAACTGGTCCAATTTCAACGCTTGACGACATTTGGGCTCTACAGTAATAAATAAGCTTGGCATGTGAATATTCAGCAGTTAGGATTACCGTCTGAAAATATGTGTGCTCTAACAAGAATGGCACCTTTTTTGATAATTTGAATGTGTGACTTCGGCTGAGTGGTTTGCAAGCTGTGTGAGGGAGGACGCCAGCTGTTTTTAACACCCTCACTTGGGGCCGTATATGAGCGCAAATGAGTCGAAGGCGTGAAGACAATGTTATCATTTGAAGAGGGTCGGCTGGGTCACTTTATGTTCGTAATCCTCCGAACGAGGCACCCGATTCCCCATTCGCTTCTGAGTCTTAATTACAGCGAACAATAAAGATGTTCCATGTTTCTTAAGAGGTCTGCCTTGTAGTGCTGACTTTTCATTCAGCTTTTATATGAAATGTCAGAAAAATCATTGTCGATTCTTTCATAGATAATGAGAAAATGTCATTGTAATTCATGACACTTTATAATGTTGTCATGCCTACCGAAACCATGGGTGGCAACAGTGGCTGTAGAGCAGCTCGACACTTTGCTGATTAGATTAAGCCTTGAAGACCCATCATGTCCCATGTATGATAGTGCAGCTGATTAGGGATGTGGAAATGAGCCTTGAAAGCATACAGTGGGTGGGCTTTTAATTTCTGGCCAATCACAGATGAGTTTAACCCACAGAGGACCAATGAAATTCACCACCCTATCAGAGCTGCCAATTACATACCTAAGCAAAAAAGAAATAAATATTCTGTTTCACGTGATATTAATTTGAGAGGATATTAGTATGGTATTGCAGAAACAATGTCGTTTTACGTAATGAGTATAGCTAAATGACTTTAAAAATATCTGTTCTTTTAAATAAGAACAGAGGACACAAGCAGACAAAGGGGAAGTAAACTGGCTATGGCCTAGTGAAGGTTTGACCTCCCATTTGGAAGGTCGGTGTCTGTGACTTCACTGTGACGGGGATGAAATTCCACCTCTGAACCGTCAGCTGTCCTGGCTGCGTGGTGGCAGAGCTGGGCTCCAGTCACGTGTGTGTGGTAATGGCGCTGGCTGGTGTTGACAGGGCCCTGCGGTCATTGGGGTCGACGCCCACTGCTCAGGACCAGGCCTTCATCCTTCGCACTCGTTAACAGCAGCTGACCTCTGCAGGCTGCCCTGCAGGCTTGTGTTGAAGGTCAGTTGTCACATTAACAAAACATCTTGGCCAGCTCATGGTTCTCTACCTCTCCTTGACCGGGACAGTGTTCAGAATTAAAATTGCACCCCCCTACTAGCCTTTCCCTGCTGTGATTCCCATCCCCTCACCCCCTATACGATGTCTTTCTGACCAAAATATTGGACGTTGCCCATTAGGTACTGCTGACACCACTAGTGATGACCTGATGAAGCTTTCAGTGGTTGGAGAACCCAGTCAGGCCTGCTTATATCCAGCCATGTGATTCAGCGATCTGTGGAGTGGAATTTACGCGTTACCTTAAACGTTACAGGCTCCTAGCACCCCCCTTCCGCCACCTCCATCTTGCGCGCACCTGGTGATGCACTCCAGCGGGGTCATGCGCCGACCCCTTCACAGGCTGCCAACGGCCCGCTGAAATCTCATTATCCTGTTAAATGTACATTTATCTGACAAGACAAAAGGGAACAAGTGACCTGGTTATCATTAAAGATTAATAGAAAGCACAGAAAGGAAGGAGCAGAGAAACCAAGCCTTAAACAGCATCTCTTTTTTAACGTCTTGTGATAGGCCTGACAGGATTATTAATCAGTAACCAGAGGAAATTCAGACCTTTGCTCCTGGCATCCTCACTTACAGTCTTTAGTTACCGCCATAACACAGAAACGGCGGGTCACTGGGTCTCTGACTAATTGGTTCTACAGGGTTTTGAATAGCAATGAGATGGGCCCAATTATAAAATCATGGAAAGAGAGGGCTGAGGAGTATCAAGGAGCCTGCTAGACCAGGCCCGCTGCAGAGGGTGGGGGTTGGGGTAGGAGGGTGGTGTTTGGAAGGGTTGGCGGAGGCCGTGTTTCATCACTACTGCCTCTTTCCCTGAGCACAAGGCTATTAATAAAATTTATAAATCAACGGCAGCATAAATTTTAATAGAGGACTGAGGAGAAACAGCAGTAGTCCCCGAAGATAGCTTCACCTCATTTTAAATTCCATTTGCATAAAAGATTCACGTAACACAGGAAGATTTGAGGGGAATATTTTTTTCCCCCAGATTTCTTTTCTTTTTTATCTTGCATTCATTTATTAGTAATGATTTTTTTTTTTTTCCTCCCTCCTTTTGAATCTTACATGAGCGTTCGAGTATCTAAATCAGTGTTTCTTAATAGCGGCTCTCCTTTGCCTGCTTCTCGCCTGCTCTCATCGACAAAACAACGGCGGCAGCGACAACGATGACAGCGTGGCAGAGGTGTCAGTTTTGGGATCCTGGGAACGCCCGACAAGTCTGTGAGCCCTGAAACGTATGTTGGCATCAGCGGGCCAGACGCACACACACCACCCACAGAGAGCGCTGCGGAGACACCGGGATGCATCCTAGCCACGCTGGCGTCCTCTATTGGTGGAATTTTGGGCTTCCTGTCCTGGTAGCATCCTACGACTGTGTAGGAGGCACAGGAGGCAGGACTGGCAGCAGGGCACCAGTTTGTGTATTTAACCCCCCACCCCCACAGGGGCGTCACCTTATCACTTCTACAGTGTGTCCAAGCAAAACACTGCATAAAGTTTCGCTGAGAACAAACGAGCCGGCCATAGATAAAAGAACTAACTGATTAAGACCACTGTCTTATTCAGGCTGAAAGAATTATGTTTTTTTTTTTTTTTTTTGGCCTGAGCAATTCACTAAAGACTTATTAACACTTGAGGCTGTTAATTGCCCTTGAATCAGTAGCCTCTGCGCTGAGTTTAAGAACAGCCTCTGAAATCTGTTTTGGATTCATGAATTTATATAAAAAAGGAACTCTCGTGAGCTTTCCTAATTTTTATTACGCTTCTAAAGAAGCGGTCATTAAGCGCAAACCTCATTTCACATTCTCAAACTGTCCTTGATGTTTGGCAAATCTGAATAAAACACTGCTCAAAATAAATGGGTTTTATAAGATCCATATCTGGTTCCCCCGGAGAGTCCATAACATTGCATGAGCTGGGACCGTGGGAGTGTTGATGTGAACTGATTCTTTTAGGCCTATTTGCACAATATGGAGCATTATCCTTTAATTGCTGTGACTAAACCCTGTCAGAATCATAGAGCGGCCATGTGATTTGGGAAAATGAAATAACCGTCTCCTAGAAACGTGCGTGTGTTTGTGTGCGCGTGTGTGTATGTGTGAAGAGGGAAACCAGGAGGTATGAATCTCTGAAATACTCGCGCTGTTAAACAGAAGTATGAGTTTTAGTCGCACGTCATGTGATCGTGTTCTCGTTCACAAAAAGGCACGCTGTTCTACATCTGAGTTCTCAGCCTGATTCAGGATCAGATCTTAAATGCTTTTCTAGTTTCTTTTTTCTGTGCCAAATCCCTGGAACCTTTTTAATCCTAATGTTTAAAAAGTACATGGTTTCTGTTCGGCAGCAATAACTGAGCGAGTAATTATGTATTAAACTTTTGAACATATGTACATTAGCAGAGTTGCAGCTGCTGTTTCCTGAGTGGCTGTCATTATTTCACATTTATTTTGTCTTCTTAAACGCCTAATTGATTGCGTTGTTTTGATTGTCATGTTTACTGTTTGCTTTGAGGAGGCATAATCCTGTTGTATTTGTCTGTTTGATGAGGGAGCTTCTCGCTGAATAATTCATCCGCCGTTCCGGCGACAGACAATGTTGCCGTTTAAATAATGAACGCGTTTGTGAAATTCACACTCCCTCCAATTGCCTGGAGCTAATGAACGGTAGAAAACGGATTTTAGCAGTCTCGTGAGCTCACCTTTAATGGAAAGGGTGTGTGTGTGTGTGTGTGTGTCGTTGTGGAGGGAAGCGTTTGGGGTCTATGCTTTGCTTTTTTTTTTTTATTTTATTTTTGCAAGGTCTGCACTCTGTCGTTCCTCACTTGTACTAGGATGTAAGCAACATTCCCTTGTCAGATAGCTCCTCCCTCCTTTTACACCGAGGACGGCGGGGTGTAAAATCTCTCCGTCCAACACTGGGGCCCCAAGCCCAGGAGCATTACAAGTTTGTCACACTTGTGTGATACACGAGTATTTATTACAGATGTTTTTGCATGCAAAGGATTAATTTCTGACAAATGCACGAGCTGACATCGTTGCTTAGTCTCTGTGAAGCTCTTAGGGCAGTGCCTTTACGTTGACCCTTGATTGTACCATCCGGCTGGTGTTGTCATGACGATGTGATGGCAGGCCTACACTGGCTCCCTGGAGTGGAACCCGTGTGTTGGCAGCTGGGACTCAGGGGAAGAGGGCACATCAGAATGCAGGCAGTGCATCTGAGTGTGTTACTGCAGGAGCCCACAGAGCTAGGCTGAACTGACTGCACTTCTCAGCGTGTGTGTGTGTGTGTGTGTGTGTGTGTGTGTATCTCTTCACATTTTATTTTCAAACCTGCCTTTTGATGGTTGATTTATTTCACCCCCCCATCCCCAGTCTTTTCTGCTGTCTATTTATTGCAGTTTGAGGCCTTTGCCAGTACGTCCACAGTGAAGAGGCCACACTCTCAATTTTGGCCGTTTGCACCGGCTACCGGCTTAGTGCTGGGTGTGAAGTCATTTGAGCTCTGCCCCCTTCCACGTCTCACAGCTGATGATTGGTGAACCTTCACCGTGACGCTGACGTTTGGTGCCAAGGTGTGAGGTCTTCACAACAACGTCAGCCTCCGATCTAACTCACAGGTCGTACATGGAGATGATTCCTCTTTTAACCAGAAGGTAAATTTGTTCTGCACAACACTGTAGAAATATTTCTTCAGGAAATCTGAAACAGAGTTAACCACACAGTGTAACTGATTTAGCAGCGTGTGAGTGTTTTTTATCAACAATGTAAAATATTAAATGAATCCAAAAGTGTTAATATGCACAGAATACTAAGTGCGTGTGTGTGTGTGCGTGTGCGTGTGTGTGTGTGTGTGTGTGTGTGTGTGTGTGTGTGTGTGTGTGGGTGGGTGTGTGTGTGGGTGTGTGGGTGCGTGTGTGGGTGGGTGAGAAAGTGACAGGCGTGGTGTTTTGTTACAGACACAGATTGCCTGGGGCACTTGCCTGTGGGTTTCCTCTATGATGATTTTTTTTCCCATTTGCTGTTTCTTCCTGGGGTTATAGACTTTAGATTACACATGATCTGCTCTAAACTGCCGTCTTTAATGCTTTTTGCAGGTGGTGTGAGTGAGCTGCAGGAGAGGCCCTCTCAAGGAGGCGGAGGCGGTAAGGGGGGGGTTAATGCCTCTGAGACATGGCCCCAGCAACGGGGTGGGGCACCAGCAGGGGGCAGCGGCCACACACCTGGGCGCCGACAACTCGAGCAACCCTCACGCCGGCATCATCATGCATCTTCATTAGCAGAGCAGAAGGGGAAAAAAAAAAAAAACAGAAAACTGATATAACCAGGGAAGAGCAACGCTAGGATTTGTGGGTATTGCACTGTTAGTAGTGACACAGAACACAAGTTATGTTAATCAGATGTTATTTGCATAATTAGAAAAAGAAACGTCATTATTATTAAGAGATAAAAGCCTGACTGAGGGTTATTTTAACACTCCCAGCAGGATGCTGCGAGTGAAGATGAGAAAATGAGGTGCCCTTTCAATGTTATTTCTGTATTTTAATGCAAAGAGGATATTCATCTAAGTTAATTAAGCAGTATAAATCTTGATGATATTTATACTTCTTATTATAATTGTTTGAAAATGTTTTTTTTTTAAGAACGTATATGTTTTAGAAGATGAACATTTGCAGGGGAAATATGGAAATGGATGTTTAGACCATTACAGTTTTTTTGGACATCAGCAGATAATAGTTTTGTTTTTTTTCCTCCAAACAGTAGCTTGGCTTAAACAACCTTGATTTAAGCAGATTTGACTGCTGAGTTTTGGAGCAAAACCGCACCGGTCTTTAGTGCCGAACGTCGATGGCTGGACACAACATTAACGACCAAGACCCTTCATACCACTAGAAATTCTAGAAAAAATAAATGGGGTGGCCCAGGTCTGTTTTGGGGAGAGAGGAGGGCACATTGACTTGCCAGTTAGACAATTATGATGAAGAAATTGGAAGTGGCACTTGGGTTGGCCAATCAGATTTTGGTGTGGACCCAGTGCTACCCTGACCACACCTGCCTATGGCACTGAGCAAACACTGTAGCCCTGTGGGTCCTATGAGTCTGGGCACCCTCAATATATCAAACTCAAACATGATTTTCAAAATCCTTAATTTATTTCTGTAACCAGTTTAAGATCAACTTTCTCAGCTCGATCTACGTTGGTGAATCTTATTTTATCATTTAGGTTGCTGCCATCGTGAGTCACATCGCAGCAGATCAAGCATGTGAAACGTCTCCGCGGTGATGAGTGTGAGGAAGCAAAGATGAAGCATTTACTTCTTGTATGTATATGAGTCTCGGGGCCTGGGGGCAAAAACTACAGTCTATTACAGACATATTTTGCGTATGATTCGTATTTTATAGAAGAGCACCCTGATAAATTTAATGAAAGGCTGCTGGCACTGATGAGCAAAGGTCAGGTGAGTGACGCCCAGGTGGCCACATTAATGCCCGGTGTGATGCGAGCAGGGACATTGGCATCACCAACAGGCACCTGGAATGTTCCAGTCGCTCACAGATGGTCGCTCACAGATGACTGACCAGGCTGCCACTTTGTCACTGTAGACACTTGGGTGGAGCACAAGCCCTCTGCTCCGGTGATGTCATGTGCCCCGGTACACTAGATCTACTCGTGTGTGACACAATCGATGATGTCTCCTTCAGCCTCCAGGCTGGCCCGGCAACATTCTTCACATACACAAGGCCTTCGATGGCTTCGAGGGCACAGCTCCACCATGTGCTCTGTTAGCAAATTTTGGACAATATTTGCTACCTAAAATAAAAAAAAAAAAATCAGTTTCTTCATGGATTCATTTAGACCCAATGTGTCCTGGAGCTGAGTCTCGTTAGCTGTAAAATCGTTGTCTTTACTTTTTTCTTCTGTTTTCATGTTCTTCTGCGTCTCTCAGTGAAACGCCGGTACGAGCCGCAGCCTCCGCCGAGCACCTGCGGGTGGCGCTGTCTCTGCTTCTCCATGGAAGCGAAGGCTGGATCCCGTAGGCCGTCTGCACGCATTCCACTCGACAGCTTCAAAGGGAAACAGGCGCTTTTCAATATTGCATCTCCCCCCAGCGGATTTAGTCAGGAATGCAGGCTCTTTAGAGTGAAGGTTAAGCCCCACCGCCCCCGCCAGGACCCTGCAGACAAGGGACCCCCCCATAGAGGCCTGGGCTGTTGTCAAAAATACCAGGGAGATCACGAATGCACCAAGTCGGCTTAGCGACATTCTCACATGCTCCGTCAACACGGCTAAGGGTGATTCAGGCCGGCCTTCCAGAAGACCAGGAAATTCCTCCACGTCACACACGTATCGGACTTTTCCTCACTCTTTATCTGGCAGCCCATAGCCAGTGCTATGGATTAATATTTCAGACCCCACCTCCACCGTCCAGCCTCTTCTCTGTTCCTGGTTTCTCTTCCTTGCAGTTTCTCCACTCTCACATGCACACACATTTCCCATTCTCCATTCCCCACTTATTCTCTGCTTGTCGCCCCCCCCCCCCCACACCCCCGCCGGCGTTGCACCAATGTGTGATTTCTTTTTCCCCATCACCCCTGTTTTGCTGCTCCAGTGATCCTCCAGCTCAATCAATGATGCCGTGTGTTTATGAATTAATAAAACCCATCGTAGATAGGAGCTGGGGAGAGAGGCAACCAACAAGAAAAGGAGAAAGGGGGTGGAGGACGGGAGGGTGGGAGCTATGCGGACGAATTTTAATGAGCACCAGGGGGAATTTCAGATGTTTTTTTTGTGGATATCCATGTGCTGCACTGCCCTAAATCAATGTCACGCAAATGAGGTATTTCCCATCATGCCTTTGGTCTGGCCTGTAACTGTGTCATCAAGTGACAGAAGCGCCGTGCTAGCGCACCTGCTCCGGCTGTCCTAATTGAACAGATGATCCGCCAATTTGTCATGTTTATCTTTAGTGTCTTTCTAGCGCCTGCGTGCTGCTCTGCTCTGCCGCTCAGAACACAGTGCAGATGTAAGCACTGTTTTTTATGACAGATCTTGTAGTCATTACTGAATAATTCATCATTGCATTAATGTCTTCAGATAGCATCGCCAGCCTCCCCGCTTACCCTCTCCCTCGCTCACTCTCGTCCCGCTCACCCCCCTCCATCGGTGGGTCCCACTTGGGAAAACTTTATTATGCTTTGCTCTGACAGCAAAGTATACAGATAAAAGATAATTGCCTGGCTTGACTCCTCCATTGATATGAAAATGGGATTTCCATTATTCACCAAGGTTTAAAGGTTAGTTGAAGGTTATTACGGGGGGAGGGTGGAAATGAAAAGAGGAGAAAAGAATCACAGTGTGCGATGTTCAGTGGCAGGGAGATGAGGCGTTTCTGAAAGGCTAATTTACAGCGCACGCAGAGGCTGCCTCTTCTGAATAAACTGCAAGGCCTCTCGGGGGATTTTAACATGGCAATAGTCAATTATTTATAAGCAAATTATGGCTGGCTTTTCCCTGCAAAATCATTGTTAGCTGTAAATAAGGCAGAGCTTGGCTTTGCAACCCCCCCACCCTACGCCCCCGCCCCGAGTCGGTTTTGTCATGCCAATCATGACACAGTGTGCTCTCCTTTGCTCCGACGCGTAACATAATGGGAAGCCGGCGTCAGCCAAGAGGCGGGGGTCCACCAAGCCTGTCACTAATACAAATCAAATCCATGGAGACGCGTGTGGGCTTAGGTGGCAGAGATGAGGGCCTTCATAGGTGGCAGTCATAAATCACCGTAACCATTATTGTTTTCAGGCTTAGTGCGCAGACCATTATGACGGAGGGTGTGTCACCGTCTCTGTCTTCATCTCCGTGGTAACGCGTGCACCTGTAACCGTGCACTGCTGACAGTTCGTCGTGGACCGTCTTTCACGGCAACGCGGCGCTCTTTATAACGAAGTGACCCGGGATGGTTCCTCTGCATGTTACCTTTCCCAGTGGACGTTGCTGGATTGTTTCTAATCCCGTTTCCTCTCCATATATCAGTTTGTGGGTGTGAACATGTTATCCATTCATTTTTGTTGATTTATCTTTGGTTATTCTTTTGTAAACTGAGTGACGTCGCATTTTTACTCAAAAAGCTATTATTGCTTTTCTGTTTTGATATTTTATTTGGGGCTTAATAAATGCATATTGATGAATGCATATTAATTTACAGCATATGATATGATGTGACGTGGACATAAATGCAATCTTTTACAAAGATGAATTTTATGGCACAATTAATCATTGACGTAATTAAGTATAACAAACATGCGGCTGTCCTTTCCATTATGCAACGAGCTTAACCAGAAATCAGCAAAAACTATTAAGAACTAATCAATCAAAATGTTGACAATGAAACCACTAATTACTAAGAAAATTAAATCTGCTTTGTGCATGTCTTTCTGACAAGTAGCCTATTACTTCTTGGTTATGTTTTTTAACCTGACCAATCACATTAACTAGTCAGAGTAAGTCCAGACTATGGCCCTGTGGGAACTGGAGTGCTTTTAGGCAGCCATCTTTCATTAGCACACCTCTTTCTAAATACTGTATGCACCTTACAGGGGAATCAGATTGCTGGTGCAGGTTGTGTAATGGCAGCATCCTGACATTGCATGGATCAGAACACAGGCAGAGAGATATCCTTCAGCTATGAAGGTATTCTTTAGCTATGGTAGGCCTGTCAGCAGAATGTCCATAAGGAAGGTGTGCAAGTAAGTGTGGGTAATATAAACTGGTTTCAAGAAAGACATTCAACTGTGGTTCTCCTTTCCCAGAAATGCTTGCTTTTTTGACAGTTACACAGAAACCACACCTCTGATGGAACGACTGTACGCTGACACAGAGAGCTGTTCTCCAGTTATAAGATATTATCAATCAAATCAAATCAACCTTAATTTATATAACACCTAACAACAACCAAAAAGTTGCCCTGGGTGCTTTACAAAGACAAAACACAATGATAACATGACACAAAAAACCAAAACAATTACGAAACATATAAGAAAAATACAGTGACCACACTACTAAGTATGAAAGGCCAGAGTGTATGGATGAGTCAGTCAGTTAGTTAGATTGTGAAAAGGGAGAACACAGTTACTGAGCCCAGATCAGATGGTAAGGTGGTCCCTAATTTAGGAATAGCCACAGAAAAGCGCGATCACCCCTGCGTTTGTGTTTCCATCTGGGAACTTCCAGCAGCAGCTGATTAGGTGATCTAAGTGAGCACCCGTGGTTACGTAAAGTAACCGGTTCGGATAAATATGAAGGCGCCAGACCATTAAGGGCTTTATACACGAGAAGCAGCAGTTTGTAATGAATACAACGCACCGGGAGCCAATGAAGTGAGCGGAGAACAGCTTCTGGAAGTGTTGGTGAAAAGGCTCGCCGCAGTGTTTCGGACTAGTTGAAAAGGGTGGAGGGCAGCCTGGCTAATTTCTATATACAGTGCATTGCAATAACCCAGTCTAAGTCTAATAAACACATGAATAGCTTTCTTCAAGTCCCTCTGGCAAAGAAATGGTTTAACCTTCGCCAGCAGATGGAATTGAAAAAAGCTTGTCCTAACAGCTGAATTGATTTGCCTGTCAATGCAAATCAGAGTCAAGAATCACACATAGATTTTTAAGAACTGTCTTTACATTATTAGTTGGACAGGAAGCATATCTGTGCAGAAGGCGTGTGTGTGTGTGTGTGTGTGTGTGTGTGTGTATTTGTAGACTCAGCACTGCATGTACTTTAACGCTACTGAGCCACTACAGAGCCAGACCCAAACCCCCTTCCTCTTATCAGCAGTGTAATTAATGCCGTTAATATCGCCGAAGCAGCACTTTCCAGCGCACACTCTTCCTGCTCAGCCTTCTGAAACTAACACCGACAGTAACCAACGCTGGAAAACAGCAGCCCAGGCCATATGGATTCATGCTGGTCCACTGCAACAACAGGATGTTAAATGTCAATAAGCGTCTGCGTACACCGTCAACAGCCGCGCCTTACTGTGAGTCGGCTCATGGGACCCTCTCGTACGTGAGTAAGTCCTGCCCCTGTCAGTCCGTGTGTGCAGCCTTTCAAAGGAAGACGTTGCTGTGCATGACTACACGCCACACTTTTGAAGCTACCCTTTATTAGCTCCGGTGAGAGACTCTTATTTCTCTCTCTCTCTCCCTCTCTCTCTCCCTCTCTCTCTCCCTCTCTGTCTGTCTTTCTTTCTCTCTCTGTCTTCGTTCTTTCTCTCTGTGTGTCTGTCTCTGTCTCTCATTCCCTCTGGCTTTCTGTTTTTGACTCTCTCTCTCTCTCTCTCTCTCTCTCTCTGTATCTCTCTTTCTGTCTCTCTCTCTCTCCATCTCTCTCGCTCTCACTCCCCAGAAAAGCTCCATAATTTATGTGGATTTCTATGAAGTGCTTTTGTTATTATTTAAAATTCAGACGAGCTGAATTTCTACTCCCCAGAGTGCACCTGCAATGGGAGCTATTGATCACCTGGAGCTAATCATTCTGCACCGTGTCCTCAGAGATCAGACAAGAACTATTTTCCCTCTTCTTTTTTAATTAGCAATACAAGCCCATGGGCGCTAATCTATGAATCCTTCTCCGATGTTCTTTAGATGTGCTTGGCTTTGATTTCTCTGACCCTGTGAGGGATACTAGAATCTGGGTGCGCTGGCTGACTGCTAATGCATGCCTGTAGTATGGGAGGTGCTCTGCATCGCCGCTATTGTCGGAGAGGAGATGTTGAGAGCTTCCCGCTGCCCTCTTGGACTGCCCTGTCGTTGCTCCCCTGTCCTTTCAGAGGTCAGAGGTCACAAGGCTGTAGAAAGAACTAACTAAGAAAGAACAAAATTTTGAGCTATTGAGCTTTAACTTGTTCTCCACTTACAGTAGAAAAATACATTTGAATGTTGTGTTTATTTGTTTTAAATATGTGAAAGGTAAAGGTTAATGAACACATTTCTTATTACTACTTCTCTTTCCACCGAAACAGTGTCCCTCTTTCTGAAAGCTGTTATTGTTAGACCAACCTTAAAAAAAACCTGGCTTAGACTCATCAATAACTACAGTGCCTATTTCCAATCTACCATTTATTTCCAAAATTCTTGAAAGCGTAGTTGGCTGGTATTCCCAAAAACCCCTCTGTTGACTTCACCATATCCAGAACTCTGCAGCCCAGATTATTATACATTCTAAATCTGTTGAACACATCTCATCCCTTCTTATTCAACTTCGTGTATCATCGGATAGACTGTGTAATAATACCTCTAACCTCGCCCCAATCTCACAGACGTCGTCCAGACTTACCCACCCTCCCGTTCGCTGAGGTTCTCGTCAGCAGGTCTACCTTCTGTATCCAACTTTAACGTCAACGCTATGGGTACCAGGGTCTTCTCCACCCAAACTCTGGAACCCACTTCTCCTCACATTCATCTACTGAACTCCATTAGACAATTTAAAACTGCTCCTAAAACGTTATTTTAGGATGTCTTACTCACTTTGAATTGTGCTTAACCCTGTAAACCTCGATACATCAAATAACAGCCAGAACAATCAAATTTTTTGACATTGAAGTGTTTTTTGGACCTTCTGAAAAAACAAACAAAAAAAAAAAACAAAAAATAAATAAAAAAAACTCAAAATCCTGTACAATTCCCAGAAATGCACATAGCAAACATGATACAGTTGGCGTTAAGGGGTTAACCGTGCTTTCATTCACGTTTTTGTATTATTGTCTCTTGTTGTTCTTTAATGTAGTTCTTTTTATACTCTATAAAGTGACCTTGAGTCCTGAAAGGCACCGTGAAATAAAATGTATCATTATTATTACGATTCTGTACATTCTACTTCCTTAACCACAAGGTCACGGACTACATGTATGCAAAACTAGAATTATTACAGCTCTGACACAACTATTAGTAATCTCACCCGTTACTAATATATACATTAACAGCTGCAGCAACAGTGCCGGCGCTAAGCATCTGGCATTGTGCGTGAGCGACAAGTCGTTTATTTAATCAAGTGATAAAAGTGCTCTCTGTCTCAGGTGGGGAGCCTGGGATGTGTCTTCTCATGCCCGGACCTTCATCTCACCCACGGTCCTCCTCCTTAACATGTAGCGGCTAGGATGGGCTCCGTGCTAATTAACGTGGACCAGCCGCTGACGATCTGCCCGGGACTTATCGGGCTCGTTTTAATTTCCCTGCCGAGGGCCGGTTCAGCGGTTCGCCTGGGGTCTCGGCAGCGTGTCGTACTGCGAGATTAAAACAGGCAATGTCATTGTAATGAGGCTTTTCTTAGAGTCGGGGTACTAAGGGACATTCATGCTAGATTTCATGGTGATTTGCTAATTAGCAAAATAAGTTCTGTACTCGTGAGACTAGCAGACATCAACGAGCAGCATTCAGGTCACGCTCGCGTCGTGATGAGAAATTTCGTGTGGTAAATTGATCAGACTGATTACACCAACTATAATAATCACCTCACTGTCGCTGGCTACGTGTTGCGTGTTTTTTTGTAAATTTCACAGATGGAGAAGCTCTGTCTTTTTCATTTTGCGTGTCTAATATACTGTAACCTAAATTTGTTGTACAGGTATTTCTGAATGTCCGAACTCAGCTTGTGGTCTCCATTTAAAAGTCTCTTTTTTCAGATAAAGTACAGCAATTCCCTGGTTTATGTTAATAATTCAGTGTTGAAAACTCCATGCAAATTGAAGAAAAAAAAACTGTAGATCAAACTGTTTCTTTTATTTTAAATAAAATAATTATGAGTTCTCAGGCCATCCAGAACCCCAAAGGAATTCTACATCAGTAAGGTATATTAATAAAGCTCTATCCTAATCAGATAATATGATTTTAGCACAATAAATAACAGAACACAAAATACCTAATTACCAAACATTTAATTAGGTCATTTTACCAAGCACATTGCCATGAAACATTATACACAGTATCACACATTCAACTACGTTTCCCTACATCCTGTACACAGTGACAAACGTGATGTAATGAAACCTGTGTAAAGAGGGTAACTGCGGAGGTCTTTCATCAGCTACTGTAGCGGAAGCTAGTACCACTATAACTGAAATCCCAAGTTGCCAGGACAAGAGTCTGATTAGTCCCCAAGCGAGGGACTTGTGTCTTTAGCTCAGCAGGCTAATCCTCTTGTCTGGTAGCTCTGAGCTGTGGCTGTGCGGGTTCAAACTCCAACAGGGCTGCCCCTGTTACACTCGTGGTACGACCCTGTGCTCAGTGGGCCTGCACCATCCTCATCAAAGCCCTGCAGTTATAACAGGCTCCCCCTGTGTAGGTCAGCTGCATGGGGTATTAAGTACAAACTGCCCTGGTTATGGAGTCCTACTGCCTGCATGACAGCCTTTAGCGGCAAAGTGCAACGGGGTGGAGCTGAATCTAGAGCTCTGGTTTATCCTGCGAGTTACCAGCAGAGCAATGAGCTCCTGCTCTCACTGGCATGGCCTGTGCTTCACCCCGCAACAACGGCGACCCAGAATGCAACTGTCTTTTCAGGGATTCGCGGTAATCTCCTGCTCTCGTGTCCTGCTGTCACAGCTTGTGCTGCACTGCAAATATGTACAGTTTTGGAAATGATGAGCACTTCAGATTTATTTCTACAAATCTGATACTTTCTGCTGCATTCCAGGTTATGTGTCGCAGTACGGCAGCTCTTGCCTCCGCCCTGGAGGTGGGGCCACAGAGTTTGCGACCCTGCTGTTTTTCCTGTTCTCAGAAGCACCTGTGGGGTGCTTCTCTCCGTGCCCTGTTCAAGTGCCCCGTGCTCAGCCAGGTCTGGCTCCCTGCAGGTGCGATTATCAACAGCTGACTCAGCGTCTCGCAGGCCCAGACGCTCGATCGAGTGCTTTTATCGTCCCCTCAGCTTCCTTGTTTGAAACAATATCGGCTGACGGTTCGTTATTGATTTTAGTGGATTGTGCTGCAGTAAATGCTCCTCTGAGCCAGGCGCTATATTAAGCGATCACTCCTGCAGCGGGTGACACGGCATTGGCTGTCTCTAATAGGCCCTGTATTACTCACGCATTAATTGATTGGGCAGCAGAGGACGGCCCGCACAGAGGGGAGTAATTACAGCCATCATGCTATAAACATGAGCCAGAGTCTTAAAAAAAAAAAAAAAAAGCAGCAAGAAAACAATCGAACCACGGAGGCCGAGATGATGGTCCTTGGCATGCTTTTATTCAGCAGCGAGTAACTGATGGCTGAGAAAGGGTCAGACATGCAGGAAAATGAAGACATTGTGAAAGCACTTATCAAGCTCTGTTATGTTACAACCAAGGTTAGATGTTAGCATCCTGATCTGGCAAAAGCACTGCAGCAGACTGTAAATGAGTATATGGATTGTCAGATCACGCTTGTATTATGGGCTGTGTCTCCCTAATGCCCGGTGACGGAAGAAGTAGAGCTTCACTGCTTTAATGGTTTTGTTTTTATACCTCGAACACCTGGATGAAATAAGCTCACAAGTGTCTGTCACGTGTGTAAATACAAGGCAGGGCGCAGTACTGGAGTGCGGCCTCGGTTACTGGAAATCGTCAGTGTTTTAGGGAAAGATGACCTGCCATGTGATGCGGAGACGCTGCCCAAATGGCTGCTCTCAGCTGTGTGTGTGTGTGTGTGTGTGTGTGGGCAGCCAGGCTCTGTGGGCAGTGCTGGAGGGCCTTGGGTGTGGTGGGGGTGGGGTGAGGGTTGTTGTATTGTATGGAAATTACCCAGAAGCACCAGCTTCGTCCAGCTCTCTTCACAGCCTCTGCTCTTTGCCCTCTTTACCTCGTTGCTCACACAGATGATTAAGGCCGGCTGAGGGCGTTTATTACATGGCGGGGGGGTTATCGGGAAATGGGGCGGTGACAAAGTGGCAGAGGCCTTCTCATACCCGCTACGGCTGTTTATAATATATCAGTTCTGGAGCAGAACCAAAATATCTGAGAGGACAAAATGACTCTGAGCTCAATGTCAATCAATTCAGCATGCCTTCTGGTTTCAATTACTTCAGTGGGGGGGGGGGGGGGGCGGGGCGGGGGGGGGGGGGGGGGGGGGGGGGGGGGGTGGGGGGGGGGGGGGGGGGG
>JABJVR010000007.1:639464-654732 GCA_025773905.1 Chitala chitala | reverse complement strand
CGGGGGGCGGGCGCGCCGCGGGGCCGGTCCCAAAAAGAGACATATATTTTATATACGAATATAAAACTCACCTCTCTAGCCACTCACACACACACACACACACACACACACACAGATTATTCTCACACTGACATGAACCTGTGTGTGTGTGTGTGTGTGTGTGTGTGTGTGCGAGTGAGTGAAACTGTTGGTCCACATGTGCCTCTGGGACTATACATTATTCATAAATCTATTCATCCAGTTGTTTATTTTCACAGCCGTTTGTATGCTTCTCTTTTTTAAGGGAAAATATGAATTTAAATGTCACAAGGTGGGGATTTTTTGCTCCCCCCGTCTCTGCCGCCGAACTCGGCCGCGTACCTCTCCAACTATTCTCTCCATGCACAGAACTGAATTCCTGACCTTTCTTTTGATGCCTTTCTTTTCCAGTAAATGAAACTGCACAGACCAGTTTTTTGCCACAGAAAATAAATGTAAAGTAACTCATTAGAGTTTCCTACAGGAACCGTGCAGACACCTCAGGCCACTGTAGGCCCCTTTACACCTCAGGCCACTGTAGGCCCCTTTACACCTCAGGCCACTGTAGGCCTCTTTACACCTCAGGCCACTGTAGGCCCCTTTACAGGAGGCTTGAATGTGTCTATACAATATTCTGGTGGAATGGATGCCAACATCAATACACAGAAGAGGGACCCTGAAATGGGGACAAGGACCCAGCCTGTTTACACGTGACATGACAGCATGGTGACAAGGGACAGCAACCTGCTAAAGGTGCCACAAGAAAGGTGAAAAGATCAGAGAGAATAGGTGATGGTTGTTTTGAAATCTAGCATGCAACAATAAATCCCTGCCTAACTTAGTACATGAGTCAGTAGCACGTTTCCAACGGTATGAAAAAAGCATCCTTAAAAGGTAAATATTGTTCATATTTAGTTGTACATTGTCAGGTTAAATTTTTAATACACATCCATCACATGGCATGATTTTATTTTTTTGGTAATGTTGACATTTTTGGTCATTTAGCATATTTTGCTACATACTTAGCCGTTTTGCAAACTAACGAGAGTCTCCGGAGAGCCCTCGTCAAGTCTCTAATTAATCAGAAGCTATGAGCCCACTGAGGCCCCCGCTCCACATTCCAGGATTGAGACTGAGTCCCCAAAGTACATTTGCTAAAGGGGGTGTGGTGCGGGGAACTTGGACAGGGGCAGGAGGGTTATTCCAGGGATGAGGCCTGAAGGCCTCCACCATGGCCCAGGTGTTTGTGTCCCACTGAGCTACTGGGAGAATGTAGCACTTTCCCAGCTGTGATCCTTGAGGAGGGGAGGGCAGGGCATCGTCGAGCACAGTGGCCGAGCCCCCCCAGAGACCTGTGAAGGTAAACACTGCTGTCCAGAGGAAGGAAGGCCAGTCAACGGGAAGCGGGTTGGGGGGAGCGAGGTGGTCTTCCTGCATGCCTCCCAGGATGCAAATCACGTTACACACACACACACACACACACACACAATGAAAAGCTCCCCAAATAAGAACCACTGATCTGAAAGTGTACAAACACAGGAGAGCATGCATTCGCAGCAGGAAGTGCAAAAACTGCATGTTTTCAGAATTACGGTAACCATACGCACTATTAACTTTGCACTTGGCAGGGGCATTTGGCAACAGATCTCTGGCACATAAAAGCAGGCAATCTGTAGGACACCTTCGAACTTTTCTGATTTGTAATGAGAAGCAGCAGCTCCACTAAAATTAAACGGGCCTTGTTTAAAGCTCTGTGCTAACTTGACGCAAAGTATGGATCTGCTAAATTACTTGAACGTTAATGTTACCCATAAAATTCAATGGCTCTGCACTTGTTTGCTCCTGAATTGTCTCAGTATTTGCATATCGGAATGTCACATGTCCACTTTCTCTCTAATCAAGACCACCTGGCTCTTTGATGCTGTATGAAGCCTGCTTGAATAAGGCTACTGAACAAGCTAAAGGCCAGCTGCTACAGTTAGGTGAAACAGTAAAGTGTCTTAAATGAAAGCCAGTGACAGTCAAGTGAGAGTCAGGTAGACTTTTGGTCTTCAGTCAAGAGTAAATTTTTTTTTTTCTTATTTCCAAGTTTGATTGACTGGCATTTTATCTTAATTACTGTGAAGATGAGCCAAGCCCCGCATTCATTCTGATCGGGTACAGTGTGCTAATTACATACGTAGCTGGTAACGCAGATGGTTTATTCTGCTACGTCTTTCTGAGGCAACATTATCTACGTAGACAAGTGAGCCGCACAGCTCGTAGCTCTCGGCCCTCTGCAGTGTGACGTGCTGCTGTCCTGCCTCACTAAAGACAAAGCAGTTTTCATGGCTGGCATGTCCCTGGGGCTCTTGACAACGAGGACTGGACAATGAGGCCGTGGTTAGAGGCACCCCGGGTTGTTTACACGTGTCGCGGTGTTCCGAGGACGTGTGCACAGCACCGGTACTTACATCACATTTAGGTGCGAGTGAGGGTCAATGGGGAGGAGACTCTTTGGGTCGATAAAGCAAAACGCAGCCTCAGTAATGACTGTAGAACATTTTCGAGGACTCAGCTAATCGTCAGTTTACAGGCCATAAAATGTGATGAGTGGCTGATTATGCAGGAAACACTGTTCTTTGAGAAAGCCACACGATTATACCCCAGTTGTATACATGTCTTCTCTCCTGCCAAGTGAAGTATTGAACCTTATTAAAAAACCTCACAAGTAGAGACATAAAGGAATGTTTAATTCAGGCCTGTATGTTCCAGAACATACCTGCACCAGGTGCTTGGCCAACACATTCGCTGTGTCGTCTATTGAATATTGACAGCCATGATGCATAAATCCGAAAGATTTTGTAAAGCCACATGCTGTGTATATAATCTTTTTTATAGTCTGTTTTCACACGTGGGTACATGGATAAGAACTGTGCTACGCTGCCTCTATGTAAATATTACTGCATGTGGGTTTCGTGTGTATGGTGAGGTCAATTAACTTTCTAAGGATGTCTCAAAGGTCAGCAGGATTCTGATTTCTGCCCTGGCTTTATCTGCTGACTCGTGTGGATGCTGTACCAGCTATATAGCAGCAGCGCTTAGTGATTTATCTCTGTTCCTCTCAGATGGTAAAACAGCATTAGCCTAATGCGGTATAAAATCCTATAGCTCTGATCCTTTTCCTGTGTCTTTCTTCTCAGCCAAAGACCGGCTCTCCTGAGACAGCCTGCGGTGGTTGCGAACTCTCAGAAGAAGTAGAGAATGACTGTCCACCTTGAGTGTGATCAGGACGATTTCACCAGGGGTTTATGCCCTCTTCAAACGCTCCATTACTGGGGTGCAAGCGACAGGTCGGCCAGTGTTAGTTTAAAACACGACTGTTGGGATCAAAGTGCCGACCGCTTTGGCTACTTCACAAGGGCCCTGAGTGACAGCAGGAGGCCCTGCTTTCCTTGGGCTGCTTCCTGTTCTGCTGCCCCCCCCCCACCCAGGTGCCTGGAGAAACACACTTGGCAAGCCCACAGGCCAAGCTGTCCAAGCTTGGGAGAATTTATCTGGTGTTTCCTTTTGCGTTCGACCGTGCGCTGCTGACTGGGGAGAGAGCGGGGACCTGTGGAGCTACATTTCTCATGCTGTCGGACTTAATTTGCTTCACTTTATTATTTATTTCAATAAATGTGTCTGCTCTACTTCCTCCTTCTAGGAAAGCATGAGCTCCCCCAGACAAAGGTTCCACCGTAGCGCTGTTACACACCCAAATTTCCAAGGTGACAGTCAGGATAAAGGCACGACCTTCATGCTGAGTTAATCCAATTTTGCACTGGTCACCAACGGCTCCCAACTGGAGCACTGCAGGTAAGCAGAAAGAGTGGCATTGTGTCAAGTATGAATGCAATAAAAAGCTCTAACCAGCAGAACATACTGTACTTTATGTACCAAAAGAGCCTTACTTTATTCATTTTGCTTTAAGAATAAAAAGGATAAAGTGGAGGCATCTTAATGTTTGTGGGTCCAGCACTCAGCTGCCGTGGAGGATGGTACAGTAACAGGAGTTCTGCCCTTGAGTGTACTCTCAGTACGTGTCAAGGTGAGGTCGTGGCAGACAGGTGGCAGAGGCCAAGTCCAGCTCTGGTATGTGGACACTGACAAACCAGGATCATGTGCTTCTCAGCACGATTGGCCATGGCTGCTGCCCTTGTCCTGTCCTGCTAAATGTAGAGCAAGTGTTGCGAAAAGCAATCATCCACCCGTACCCAGCTGCAGTTCCAGAGCAACCCCCTCCCTTCTTTAATGAGCAAAGGAGCTGAAGACCCACCCAGGTGTTAGGGACCCCTTGAAAATGGCTCTGTCTGACCTTCACTGATTGACTCATCATGCGGCAGGTGAACTGCCTTGTCGTGCTGCCTTCATCTGTGCAGATGAAGACAAACGCTCTTTGGAAGGCAGCCATATTTCTGCAAAGGGTGGTGGAAGAGCGCTTGTTTAACTGCATCTTGCTCTGTAAAAACCTGTCCAATGTTCTTTAAGAATAAATTACAGGTATTTTACTGAGTCGAAGAATAAGATATTTTTAGAACCTGGACAATGACTGCATCGCATTAGCTCATTGACCAATTCTCATTCAAGTACTTTTAAAAATAATAATAGCTAAAATGACTGAGACAGCATTAAGTAGACAAAATGACTCGAAAGTCGAAATGTGGATTTAGAGGACCCATGCAACATTAACATCATATTTATCTATCTTGGAATATGTTTTTTTAATGCCAGGACAGACATGCCTGAGGGGAAAGACTGTCTTGATACTTACTGTTTTTCACTGTGCAATATTGCAGCAATATTTGGCCATATGCGTTGTTGCTTTTGATCTGGGATTTGATTAAGGATGACCCATTTTTGCCATCCATTTAAAATTCCTGCAAGGCCAGTCTTGGAGACAGTCTAAACACAGAGGGACTCAATAACTCTCACTGCAGGAGAGAGGAGGCAGATGGAGCAGCTGCTCAGCCAAGAGGAACATGTTCAGGGGCCCTGAATACGGTAACGGGTGTCCTGAGCACCACTAGTCTCCTGAACCCCACACTCTGAAGATGTTTTCAACGTATCGCACTTTCCTGTAGTGGCTGGACTGCACGCACCACTCCCTCAGTCGTCCATGCCTCATCTCGCTTAGCTGTCTCGTTGGGTCGAACTCTCAGACCTAGGATCTCCACACGAAGCTCCACGTCTGCAGTTCCTGTGCTTCAGTTACCAAGCAGCTCAACTCCTCCCGCAACACTCATGAGCCCTCAACGATGTACTGACACAAGGCAGAAAATGACAGAGGGTTGCAGCTCATTGGTCAGTCCAGGCACACGCAAGCAAGAAAAGACCGATGGCTTGTGTTCAAGGCTGGAAAAAATGGAATAAAAAAAAAAACCGCTTCTTCAATTTAGCCATCCCAAGTATTTTATTTTTTTTTTTTGCCCAAGGCAAAGAAAGGTAGATGACTTGGAAGTATTCAGACAGACTGATCAGAATAAATACCCTGAAAAATGGAGCTGCCTATAAATAAACAAGCTGCAATATCCTGTGTTATGAATATATAATTTCCATCTTTAATAACTGGCTAGGCCCAGGGGATTGTCTGCAAATGGCTTGGCAAACTCTGATATTTGTGCATAAAATTCTTATTGAATTATTAAAGCACCTGTGGACAGATATCTTTCGCAGGTGCAGGCCCAAGATGGGTTCTCGAAGACGGCATTCTCCAAGTCCTCCTCCACCTCCTATTTCGAAGCAGCCACTAACCAAGAATGTACAATAGGCCCCGTTGTCCCCTCAGATCCTGAGGACAGTGCTGTCCTTCAGACCAGAAGAGATTAATAAGAACTACAAGTGTAACAAAGATTTACCACCAGGGTAATCCCCCTGATATTAAAAGGCGGCGGTAGAATACTGAAAAGCTGCTGTCCTGACAGGAATGGAAATCAGAAACTGGCGCGTCTGTCGTGTCTCACGTCTAAATAGTGGGAGAGCTGATGTAACGTATATAATTCCACTGGTGTAATATTTATTGAACTTTCAGCTCCAGGGCAGACTCCACATAGCAGTTTACTCAGGAATTAAGACTTGTTTTAGGTCCGCAAATGTTAGTTTTTCACATTTTACATAATACTTTCAGTTTGGGATAACAAATGGAACTTAAACATTACTTGTAAAATGCATCATGCAAGTTAACAACCATGACAACAATTATTATGTTTTTTGTATCATTACTGTTTTTTTCCATGGTAATAATACAGCCCCCCCCCCGGGATGACCCCTTGAGACTGCCCACGCCTACAGCTTTCCCATGGAAACAGAAGCTGTGAACACGTCGTTACTAACGTGCATCTCGCCTGCTGTTTTTCATGCGGTTTTGGTTTCACCAGATCTGCTCTTGAGCAGCCCCAGGGACACGGGTTCACTTCTGAATTTCCTGTTTTTGTGACTGCGGTCGGCGCCCGCTTCGCTGTCCCACCTGACTGAGATCAGAACTGCCGGCAGCGGCTGGGGAGCATCGGCCCGTCCGTGTCCCGGCCAGTAACGGCCGCCCACTCCCAGCTTACTTACGTTTTGTCGAGTTCTCCTAACACGGGAGAATCTGCTGATAACCTTTTCACTTTATTAGATCTGTGCGCAGCTCTTTCACACCAGACGCTACAGAATTAGATCTTTTTCCTCATACGCATCTCACTAGCATCATACGAAAACAGTGCCATGTTATTAACAGTGCCCGGTTTAACTACACGGTTCTGTGTAAATGATATTTTCATTATTAAGAACAGGTCCTGATCCACTCAAACGCCACCAAAACATGTAATAGTGTATTTATTTTAATTCAAAGACGACTATAGCGGACTGGTATAGTGGCGGCTCTCTCACGCAGTCCACCCCTAGGGGGTGCCGGTACGATCGTCACCAGGGACGCCTGGACCACCTGAACCTCGTATGAACCAGCGCTTAAAATTAGCTTCTGCTTTGGTTATTACATCTGCAATAATATATTTTAAACGGTGTGTATGCGTGCTGCGTGCTGCGTGTGCCAAACCACGTGCATGTTCGACAGAAGTAAACACGCAACATGTCGCATGTTTTTCAGCCTCAATGCCAACCAAGTCCAGGCCGAACCGAGACCGCTGCTGGATGGTCTTTGTAGCGCCCCGTCATCCGTGTTGTTAATACAGTGACTATCTGAGCTCTCCTAGGCTTTAGCAATGCAGTCTGGCGTGCACGGCGTGAAACGGCAGCGTGCTTATTATTCAGGGCGCATCGTTAATAATGTGCACGATTAGCATCAGAGGGTGCACGAGCACGGAGACTCGTACCTTCATGCAATTAATTTTAAATGTCTAATTGGAATAATTTTGGAATTTAAATGTAGAGATGGCTGTCCGCACTAATTACTGGGATGTTCGCTTGACGGAAATCTCCACATTCTTCCAGACTTTCACCTAGTTAAGAAATGCAAGTTCTTCTACTTTTAGGCGTATATTTTTAAATGCGTTTATTTGCGGAGTATTAAGGAAGCAGTTATTGGTGCCGTTTTTATAAAAAAAAAAAAAAAAAACAACATTTTTTGACAGACGACGTGGAAAAAAGAAGCGTTAACAAGGCTAATGTCTTATTATTTAATATTTAAAATTATAATTAGCTAAAAAATGTAATACGCCATCAGAGGCATTCTGGAAAATTAATAACTATTTTTGTGGCGCTTCTCTGACTCACATTCAGTTACTGTACTTTGGGTGTTAATGTTAACGAACTGCTCTCCATCCTTAGACATTTTCTGTACTACAGTACACGCATATAGTAATCACTGCATTCTGTGGCGTCTGCCAAGAACAGATATGGCAGTAATAATACTGAAATCAGAGAAAGCTAAGTAAAACGTATGGGCCTACAGTTGAACATTTTGAGACACTTGGTAACAGGGAATTTATTTATTCTCTTTTAGCCTAATTTTCCTGTGTTTAGTGTGGCATAAAGAGTATTTATGAGACGGCGCTACGTTTGTAAAGAGCGGTCATATTCATCAGCGTGGAACATTAACACATCACTGCACTGACAGATGCATGATGCGTGTTTTATTACTGCAGCGCCATCAGCGCAGAGAACCGAGAGGGAAGGAAAGTGATTTCAAGCTGCTGTAAGAGTAGCACAGAGTCATTCTGCCGGTTATCGATTCCCCGCTGTGTACTATTGATCTCCGGTGTTTTTGTCCCACAAAGGGCTGCTAATCTGGCTTGTATCTGACAGGCTCTGGAGCTTCACGCCTTTGCCATCGACTGCCGCCGTGCCGGATGTCATTAAGCTTTCATCGTCTTGGCCGGTGAGGGCTGCGTTATGTACTAACCTCCGCACGTGACGCTTGCCTTTGGCAGTGTCCTCAAAGCATACACGCTTAATGTCATTGTAAATGCGTTTATAATACCCATTAACCTATTTATAAGGCATTAAGAGTCTTGAGTTATTAACTCAGAGCTGCCTGTGACAACTCATAACATTCACGCATTTTTTTTTTTGTCTCATTGGAGTAATAAAAATGTCACAAAATTGTTGCAATTAACCAGTTAAAAAAATATGTATATTTGTAACAAATCATGATATAATACAGGTAATAATTTGAGAATTCTAAATGCAGAGGGTTGGGATGTAGCTCCACACACAAGCACAACGATATTAAAAAGAGCCAAGCATTTCAGTCGCCTGAAGCTAAGTGCACAGAGGTTTGAAGCCAATAATCAAGCGTTTATTTCATAAACAATGATAGAATTGGCTTGGGAATTACCTAACAATGCCTCATTACTAGTGTAAGAGCTTATTATTCCAGATAATGTATTTCGTTAAGAAAGGAAGAAGAACAGGGGGAAGAAAGAAAACACTTATTAATTTGCGGGAAATGGAATTAGCAGCAGGGAGCATGGTGGAGGAGCCCTAAATTTACACTGCGCCTGAGCGTCTCCGCGCCGATGGTAAATACAGATTTGTCACGCTTCGCTCGGCAGCATCCTCGGGAACGCGGAATATCGATGAGCTGCTCCTCCGGGAGGTCTGGCCGCCCATGACCGCCGCAGGACAAAAAGATGCTCGTCAGAGAGGTGGCAGGGAATTGGTCCGCTTCCTCTCACGCTTCACAGGCCTAGATCAGCCCTCAGACAGGAGCGATGGACAAGGACGTGTGCAGCTGGGATCGATGTGGCATGAGGGCATTGTGAGGGAACAGCGAGGATGCGGACCGTTGGGAGGCCGGGGGCCCGGGCACACAGCTGACAGAATGACAAACACCTTGCACTTTGAATAATGCTGTTTTCTGATCAATAGCCTGTCTGCCTCCACTCTCTGGAGAGGTGATGAGGAACTGTTGTGACCTTTAACCTCTGACCTTTCACACAAGCACACACACATCAACTTAATGTGTGCCGATGGGAGGGGCAGAAGACCAAAGGTCAGGGTTGTTCGTTAAGAATGCACTGTCATCCAAGACAGGGTGTTTTGTTGCCCCAGGGCCTCTCCCTGGAAGAACAAACCCGAATTTACATCAATAAATGCTGTGTTTTAATATAATTAATACACAAATATGCTCCTTCTGATGGTTTGTTAACATCAGAAAGCAGACAGCCTGCATGATGTATGTGAGGTGGTGAAACTGCTGCCTGTTCTCTCCTGCCTAGAACTGGCCCCCACTAGCCTCTCCTTTGCTTTTATGAACATATTGATTATGTGATGAAACGTCTGCTTGGAAGAGACAGAGTTTTTCAGTTTTAATGGCTTTTTTTTTCCTCCCACTGTAAAACTGCTGGAGTGTCTATTGATCTCCTGCTCCAACCCGCCGCACTCTTCAGTTCTTACTCTAATTTAGTTCACTTAACTCACCGAATACACCTGAAGGGTTTGCCTACTTTTTTATGTTCCTGGAAAAACGTGTCATTAACTGAAGGTTTCTGTTTACCGCTAAACATCTTAGAGAAGCATTAAAGTGATTCGTTCATCATTTGGCTGGTACAGCTTGGCCACGTGTGGGCCGAAGCCATGGTGGATGGCTTCCTGAGGGCCCATCCGCCCTTGCAGGCATCCTGATCTGCTTGACAGCAGACAGCCTGCAGCCTCAAGGGGTATTAGAAGGATTACAGGGTTATAGAGAGCCGTGATACCTACAGGGATGACGCAGGATTACAGCGATTATCTCGGAGGCCGAGTCTGAGACAGGCACGTTTGGGACCCACAGATCAACAGCAAGAGTCCTCTATGTCTGAGAGAAGAACATACAGCCCCCCCCCCGAACCCCACAGTCCCCTTTCTTGTTGTCCAGCCTCGATTTCTGTCGATCCCTGCATCTTCACAATGTCCACCTGCGTGTCTTCAGCTGAAAGGAGGTGCTTTTCGAAAAGGGGTAGTTTGGTGTTGGATCCAGTACCACCTCCAGCTCGGATGAGGAAACGAAAGTTTGGAGTTGGCAGTGGGGTAAATGCAGACAGAGGCGTGGAAGACAGTTCCAGGCAGGCTGTGACGAGACGCCACTGGCCCCGAGAAAGCAAGAGGGCACCTTGTGAAATGGTGGCAGCCCAGTGTGAGTGACCTGGGGAATTTCACTGTCTTGACACCCCCACTGAAGATCAAGTGGGTCTAAATTACACCACACACCTCCCTAAACATCAATGCAAGACCTGTGCATTTTTTATAAAGGTCTATTTATCAGCTTCATCCCTGTATCACTACAGGTCAAATTAGCATTTTAGGGAAATATTTTTCATTATATGTTTGCTGCCAGAAAACAGTTGTGTATTGTTTACAGAAACCGTTTGATGAAAGTTGCAACTGCAGATCCCTTCCTCCCCCATTGAAATTTGAACTTGGAACCTTTTTTGGAATATAGCTACATTTATTTGCTTAATGTGCAACTGTTACCTAAAGCTGCATTCATTGTGTTAGAATTTTTTTCTTTCTTTTGGCTTTTTTTTCAGTAATGTGTGTGTACGCACCTCCTGCCTGTCTCAGAGAACCACACGCACGTGTGCGGAGGAGTGCTGGCCATGGAGACAGCTGCGGTTTGTTCTGTAAAGTCAGTTCACACGATCTATCTGCCTTTTGCAGGATCAGGTCAGAGTGGATATCAGATGTGACCTGTCAGTCTTCTTCCTCCAGCACCGAGGTAGCTGTAGTTCCTGTTTTGGTACAGACCGAGGGGGTTGTGACACTGCATTAGCCGGTGTCCGTTGCGTGGGTCCGTGTTACTTAAAGAAGCGAGGAGGCCATCGGAGTAAGCATGCAACCCGGCCTGGTACTGCAGCGTCGCTTTACTTAAAGCCTTCTTTATTCAACTAGCTGCCTTATCTCACAGTTAAAGTTGCGGCTTCAGCAGGCAGACACTGTGTATGCGTGTGTGTGCCTGTGTGCGTGTGCTGATTGGGAAAGTCAGACACAGCGTCTCGAGAAACCCCACAAACCCAAAACCGCAAGCTGCAGCATCTGCTTTTTTTTTTTTTACAAATGCTAACAAGCTGGAACAACGTGTTGCAAGCTGATGTAAGTGAGGAAGTGAAGAGTGCAGAATTACAGCACTTGCAACGCACTCTGGCAGTGTTTGGTGGAAACTGTGGTGAGGGGACTTTTGCAACTGTGACTTTTTTGACATTTTATTGTACAAAGAGTACACGTGGCTCATCGTCTTCCTCCTACAGTGCCTGTGGCACCTGCCCTTTACTGGAGATCCAAACGAGGGATTCTTTTTCTGTGTGTTTAACCATTTTATCTTCTCATGGTGGCTAATGATACTTAACGCTAACTTACCCCCCTCTGCCAGTTCCCCAATGCCTCCCTTCCCTCACCCATATCTCACAAACTTTTGCATGTGTCTTGCAGTGCTTTTGTGTTGTCATGGAAACTGAGGCAAGATTATGACAAAAGAATATCTCTGGTCTTTCCTTTCCATTTATGCTGCATAATGCCTCCAGAATCATTATTGCTTCACAGTTTTATTTCACGTTTTTGTTGAAAAGGTAACAGGAAACTATCATGGTAGCAGACTCAAAGTTGTCTATGAGGGCTCAGTCTTCTGTGTGGCCCGAAGGGAAGTCAAGCGATGTGAATCAGTAATAGTCACTCAGGTAGCGAGTGAGCCATGATCACGCCATTGCCATTGAGGGCAGCTATTTCTGTCCGTCTTTTTGGCCCACGGTTTGTGGCCTGCTCATGTTCCTGTCACGTTCGTATGCAAGGTGACAGGAAGCCCAGAGCAGGCTTGTGAAACTGTGTACCTGAGGCACACACGAAGGTACTTAGAGGTCTGGGGCTCGTGGTTTGGAAACATTTTTGAGTAGCAATGCAGGAATGCAGACAGTGCTGTCTGCACCGGCCTACAACCCACACACAGGCCTGAATCTCAACTAAGGGATTTGTAATGGCACAGACTGACAAATCTCCAAAAGAATTCAATTAGACTGTTCAAATGACACAAGTATTACCCTGTGCGTGCTAACTACAAACAAAAACTTGACAATGTTACGCCTCACGTTATTACTTCAGGTACTTGTAGTTACCACCCATATCCATTCATCGTATATTTGACTGTGGTGGCAACACTGTACTTTGCCCCCCTTCACCTGTACACAGAATTCTGTTGAAAATTATATATTATTTTGCAATGTCAGAAAAAACAACAAAACTATATAAATTATTCTGTTTGAAGCACCACCATTATCAAAAAACACCAGGTGATAGAATTTCACAAGTAAAGGAAGCATAGTTTGTCTGTGGGCATAGTTTAAAAAATCATGCTGAATTTGGGAGAGCACTTTCATAAATCTGAAGACCAAGAAATTTCAGAAAATCAAGAGAAAGAACACATGAAGATGCCATTTTTTAAGTGACAATATTTTGTATATGTTCTATACCACAGGAACACGGTGTAGTTACCTCGCACCCCCAGCATTGGGGATGCAAATCTTACTCTTGGTGTGTGTTTGTGTGTGTGTGTGGGTGTGGAGTTTGCATGTGCTCCCCATGCTTTGTGGGTTTCATCCAGGTAATCAGGTTTTCTTCCGCAGTCCAAATACATGCATTGGAAGCTAGTGGGTGTTTCCAAATTGGGTGTGTGCAATTGTACCCTGCAATGGTTTGTCACCCCATTCATTATGTTCCCCCATTTGCTCTCTAAGCTTCCTGAGACAGGCTCCAGGCCCCCTCTGACTCTACACAGGATAAACGGTATGGAAAACGATTGGATGGATGTTCTGTACCTTACAGCAAATTTAATATTGATGTCTCATTAGGCTATGTGTTAAGATTAACTGGAGATATCAAAAACTATTTAAAAACTGAACTAGATTCTAGGCTTGTCACCTGGAAAACCTGCTTAATTTTCTCAGGCTGCGAATGAAGCACTTTGTGCTTATTTCAACATTGTCAGTTTGCTTCTCTAAAACTGAATATTTGAGCAGGATTTCAAAGTGACATGTTGATCTTGTCTGAAGCATTCTTACAGAAATTTTTTATTTTGACTCGTGTCAGAAGTGTGGTAAATTAAAGAACCTGTATGAAAAGTGAAGTTTACACAAAAAAGTTTTACTAAAGTTTTGGGAATTACTGAAGTAAAACTGACATTGCAGCTATGTAATACACTTGTATTTATTTTCTAAATGGTAATTAAACTAAATAAATGAGTTGGGGGGGGGGGGGAAAAACAACAAAATCTGCAATTATTAAATATACATGGGATTAATCTCCAGTGCAACATAACAAAAAAATGACCTTCTCCTTTTAAAGACGTAAACTATTGTGGTAAAATGTCTTGATGACTATTTGAGTACTGTTGAATTTCTAGCTTCTCACAATTTATTGAAGCTAATTTCTGTTGTGGTTCAAAATGTGAAATATGATCTTCTCCATAGCTGGTAAAACATCATGTACAACACATGAGAAACAATGGCGCAAGCCTGTCCTTCCTGCTTTTATAAAATAATCTGGAGACAAAATATTCTGTTAGTGTGGTGTAATCAAATTAACTGGAAACAGTACATCTGTGGTTCACAATCGGGGCTCCCTGTTAATAAACTAGGTTATGCCTGCTGAGATAATGTGCAGAGCAGAGACACTGTAAGATCAATGATGAATGATTGTGCTCAAAATTAAATGTATTATTTATTTGTAGCTTTGATATGGTTCCAGTATTTAAAAATTGGTCATTTGTAAATCAGTTGAGGTCATGAAGTTAAAAACTGCTAGTATAATCATTGTATAAATCATTTTCAGTTGATTATATGGACTTTTAAAATACTTTGTATGTTCAGCATTAAAAAGTTATGCATTCACCAGTTTGGGGTCCTCACAGTCTTACCATACAAGACACAGAAGGTTAATGTGTAACCGTCATCTGGCCCTTGTATCTATGCTTCCTGCATAAGATATGTCTACAGTTTTATTTGATGAAAGTTGCATCTGTTTGTAGCACTAACTGCAATTGTGAGAACGTGTGCTTGTAGAAGCTTTGTGTTCCTAGTTTTGCATATTTGCGGATTTAATGTAATTTTAACAAGGGAAGTGGTTAAAGAATGAGTTCACATGTTTATGTTAAAACCCAAAAGTTAAAAAAAAAAAAAAAAAAAAACCCAGAAGAAAACCAGATTGGACCACCAGCTTCCAATTAGTCAAAAGGAATATGGTGTTCATTTAGTAAAGCATCTAAATCAATTAAGATGTGCCTTATTTGCTATGGAATGACACTTTACTTCTGCTGTACATATAGTTCTTTATTCAGATTTCACGTTTGGAATTCATAAAGATCATGTCATACATATCTATAAAATGCTTTTTTTTTCTTCAGTAACGGGAAGCATGCTGTCCAGTGTAGGTCACCACTGGAATGAAGAAGCGGTGTGCACAGGTGAAAGGATGTTAGCCCTACGTGGTTGGTGCTGATGCCTTTGCCACTGGGGTAGTTCCAGGGTTTCTGATTGTGCTGTAAGACCCTGCCTTCCTCTTTTTTTTGACAGGCATCTTCTGAGGTCAAATCACACACAGGAGTCATTTGCTAACCAGTGCAGCATTTATGGAAAATTACTGAGCAAGGACCTGTAGAACTAGTGTTTTTTCTGACCTTCTAAGGGGAAGTCAGTGGGATGGTGGGATGGAAGGGGGGGGGGGCCGTGTCGGCTGTGTGGCTAGGTCAAAGCACCAGTGGGATGCTTCACCATCGTGGGGTGGGGTGGGGGACATTGAGGGGGCACGATGATATGCCTCACATTGGGGC
>JABJVR010000007.1:609176-639364 GCA_025773905.1 Chitala chitala | reverse complement strand
CTCCCAACCCAGCGCCCCATTTCCCGAACATCACCCCCCCCGCCCCCGTCCACCCCGGCCTCGCCCCCCCCACCCCCGCCGCCGCCCCCGGGCCGGCGGCACGCCCGGGGGGGGGGGCAGTGTCGGCTGTGTGGCTAGTTCAAAGCACCAGTGGTCTGCTTCAGCATCGTGGGGTGGGTTGTGGGAAATTGAGGGGGCAAGATGATAGGCCTCTCATTAGGGCTGGCCCACCTGACAGGGAACATGTGTTCAGACCACAAAGGCAGGTGGAGGGCAGGCAGACGGCTGGCAGGGAGCCCCAGCAGGTCTGATTTCCCAACATTCCTATGGGCCTTTCTTCAGACACGCCCTTCGCAAATTCACACCACACCACTTTAGCAGAACCTTCGGTCAGGTGCTGCAGCCGCACAAAGAACACAAGAACAGAGATATCATGAACAAAGGAGCACCCTTAATCTAAATATCTATGTGATGGTAAACTGAGTCCTTTATGTAACGTTGATATCACTGTGGAACATGTTGCTTTACTGCATCAATAAAAGGGTAAAGACATTAAGGTCTTTTGGGACGTAGTGAAGTATTACCTTCCTCCAACCAACTGCACATTGTAATACGTGGAAGCCCTCTGTTTATGCATGTTGTGCAAGACACTTTTTAGTCACATGGTATTTCCTAAACGTATTTGTGTGCCCTGCAACTTTTCCCCAGGGTTGTAATCAAATTATCTCCTAACCGTATCTTAAGTATGCTTTACATATGGTTAAGGAAATACCAGCAGGACACAGTAATATATTCAAAACACACAAAAGTTGCTGACTTTAAAACGTATTTCCAAACAATGTTTTCAACTGTACATGTAATTCGTTTTCTTCCCAATTAGGTGATTTCAGAATCAGTTTTTGCAGCGGGCGGAAAGTTATGGATTGATACCAGCCGGCTGCCGTCAGGCAGTCAAAATAAAAAAAAAAAATTAAAACGTGGGGATAAATTACCGCGCCTGACGCCCTGCCTGCTTGGCGTCTGATTTACACACAGCACAGCAGATTGTCCTCATCCCTCACTAAAAATATCACAGCAGAAAAGGAGGGGGGAAAAACAACAACAATAGCGGCACGCTGACGGTAGCCTATTGATTTTAATAGGCGCTCGGGCGTTTGTGCTGCTTCAAGTGTTTTTATTGGCCGCTGTAAAAATAACGGAGACGCCCTGGATGTTTTCCATGTATTCCAATCAGAATTTGTAAATTGCTCTATTACCTTCATTTCCAGTGGTTACTCTTGGAACATTAGCAATTATTTTCACATGGGCTTTGCTCATAAAACCAATAATCTTGTGATTTAGTGCCTTGCGGAGCCGGGCGCCCAACCTTGCCCTGGTCGACTGCCCTGATCCATCCATCTTGCCACCTATTAGTTTTACTTTCATTGGACAAATTGCTTTTTGGTTTGCTGAGTATGTACAGTGGGAAAAAAATAGGACACTATGTGTTTTTACAGTTTTTTCTTGGCTGTGCAAATTTCGTGGTTTTGGTTAGTGTGGATTAAACATCTTTTTAGAGACGTATGCTGTACCATGGATGAAATGCATGACACTTTAAGTGCCTCCTTACATATGGAGTTTGACCAACAGTTTAAGCAGTCAAAGTACTGTTTTTGTTTGCCTTCACAGAGAGGGTCAGGGTTACTTCAGGTCTAAATTGCTTTTTGTCAGGAGGATCCCTGTTCAGAGCACCCTGAAGACTCCTGACGTGTTGTAATAATTTTACGCCGTTGTTGCGAAGCTTGCCGCAATAGTGCACAGTCAGGTCTACGGTTGCTTTCCAGTCCGTGTCTGATTATTGAGATGGATGGCTGGGGGCCTGGGAGGTGAGGTGAGGAAGCTCCTAATGTGCCGCAGCCCCCTGACTGCCGTCCACAGGCCCACGCTCCATCATCCTGTTAGCGCGTCCTGGAGGGAGAAGGGGCTGGAGGCAGAGGAGAGACGAGCTCAGATTAGCTCATGAATCACCGTCCCCCATCTGCCCCCCCACCCCCTGTCTGAGGCGAGATGACATCATTGTGGGCTGCACCTCTCCTCTCTTTGAGCACACCGGCCAGCCCGAGTGACAGCAGGTTTTGGGTGGGATGTGGGGGTCACATGGGACTGTGCCGGGTATGTTCTGTCATTGGTCGTCAGTTTGTTTACGACTGTGATGGCAACAGAAGAGCTGCGGTCTTTTATGCCACGTCTCTGGATGTTACAGCGGTTGTCCTTGAGAGCGAGCCTGAGTCCAAGAGAAGTAACACATTCCCCCCTATGTATCGCCCCCTATGTGCACCGCTAGGAGATGGAGTGTGCCCGAATGTTAGTGCATGTCACTGACTGTTAGGGCGTGCCCTCGAGAGTGGCCATGCAACGCGGATAATTAGTGTGCAGCCCCAGCGACGCCGCAACCAGTTGTGGCCGGAGGAAAGCCGCTGGGCGTGTGAGAAGTGAAAAAGCTGTAGCAGCAGGTTTCCAGAACATTGCCGTTTGGTCGCTTTGTGTGCAAAGGGATGTGCAAGAATAGAAAGGAGAACTATGTCCCAGACTGGCCTTAGTCCAGTCTCTGCTGTTCCCTCTGATGTGCTGGTGCCTGATGCGGACGCTGTCTTTATCTGACCTGTAATCTCAGGTCACGGACTGGTCTGAGGTCTGTGTGGTTGGAGGGTGGAGGGGGATGGGCCCAAATGAAGATCTAGCCCTGTTGTTGCTGTTGTCAGAGGGCAGAGAGGATGCTGTGTGCGGGGATGCTGCTGGGTACCGTTTTTGAGGTGGTGGGGGTGTAGAGGTTGTATCAGCAGAATCACCATGGGAGGTGTGCCATGCATGTAAGCCTACACTAAGTGCCAGACGCACCTCCGTAAAACCACACTGCAACCATGCCAGTGAAAACCACTGTTCCACACACCCTCACAGCCACGCCCCGTCTGCCTGCCTGTCTGACATGCACATATGGGCCTTCTGGGAGTGTTTCAGAAAGGGTGTCTGTCCCTGGAACCCGCCTCTTACCCTTCGGGGAACTCTCTGTCACGCAGGAGAGGCAGGCAGGACTGAGAGTGCCTCTTGTGTCCCGAGTTGCATCGATGTAATTACTCTAACATAGTCTTTAATCTTACAAATTATACTGGATTATGAGATGAGAAGGCTGTGACCTCACACAAACTTGTCATTTAGGAAAGTAGTCTGCAAGCCAATAGAATTCTTTCTGTCTTTTTTTAAACCTATTTTACATGTCTGTGAAATTAAAATGCGTCTGGCTGTAACTGTTGATATTTGTCATCAGACGGAAGATAAAGTAGCTGTTTGTCACATGCAAGTGCTGATTTAAATAGAGCTTTCAGCCATTGCCTCTGCCCCAGTCTGCCACCAGGGGCAGGTGCGAGGAGTCACTGAGCAAACCCCCTTCCTGTTCACCAGACAAGCCCCCATTCTGTCACACGTTGCCAGAAATCGGTTGGTAGAGGGTGTGGGGCCGTTTGCTGAGCACTCAGATCAGCTGCTGAGGAATCATACTGTGATTGCAAACCTCACAGCCAACATGGGTTCGATGGCTGCCACTACTGCTCTGTCTGGTAGAGAGGCACCCCACAGCACTGCAGATGATGGTGAACAGGACTGAGGGCTACGGGACACGGAGCTAGTGTTGGAGACAGTAAATGCGCTAAGCAAACTCATCTGGGGCCAACACTGTAATGGCTGAATGTGTGTCAGTGATTCTGTCCAAAGTTGGGTGACACCATGTCACCACTCCGCCAAGCCCCCTAAAAAACCCCCTCTACCACCAAGTCCAAAAATACAATCTGCCCCCCTCAGCTTCACACTGACTCTGTCTCCAGAGCTGCACTCACCACCCCCACATTAGGCGGCTTCTCTTGTTTGTGTGGAGGTCGGGGGGGTAAAACATGACTTGAGGGCTGCAATTACAGCCGCTGAACATGAAGAGTGTCTGTTTTTGCTTTTTGACAGGAGTCCCATTTTTAATGATGGGGTCTGTGCGCTGAGTAAACAAACAGCGCGGTGTGGTGCGACCCTGTCTGCAGGCGCAGCCAGCAGCAGCCAGAAGCAGTGGCGCAGCGGCGGCGGTTTTGGTGGCGAGGTGAATTACAGCGTGCTGCCGCGCTGCGGTTTGCAGCAGCTCATGCTGAGATCAGCCCTGCACCTCCCAGGGCCTCCTCTGACTAAGTGATCTCTGGCTCCCCCCCCACCGCCTCACCAACCACGCTCAACCCCCCCACCACTTTCTACCCGCTATGCCGACTATGCCGCTGCCATCTGCCACACCCTTCCCCCTTCTTCCTGCCTGATCAAAAACAAGGTCCTGGACTCAACGTCACCGCAAGAACATCTCTGTTACAAAATGTGGCTGAAGGTTTTGCATGTCACGTCGTTCGTGAGGCGGGCAAATGTTCCACTTCTGTGTGTTCTGGCCACTCGCTGTGCCATGTTTCCACACTTGCGGGGACACCAGAGCACGGCCTGTACGTTTCTCATGTTGCATGGAAGTTTTAGCTGTAAGTGAACAGTATCACTTGTGTTATAACAGCAGCACCTTTTTGTTGGTCACAATGAGCTACATCCACTCGAGGTAAACTGGTGCAGCCTCCCACGTACTGACATCTACCTTTTACTGTTCCTTTTGAGGCCATGAACTGGCTGCAGACGCAGAAGCCAGGTGTTCCTGCTCGAGTGTGAAACACCTCAGCGTCTTACACACATCCTGTTGTTCAGCTGCGAGAGCGACAGCTCTCTGGGACCCTGCGGGTACTGAGCAAACCAGTGGTGCAGCTCTGCGGGCCGGCCTGAGCTGGAACCTGCCTGGCACATCGGGGCTTGTTCACGAGAAGAGGCAGGACCGGTGCAGGTCGCTCTTTAACGGCTTCGTTGTCCGCTTACGCATATCACCTGCATGGATGTGGCCTGGGCGATGTGGATGGTGTGCTGCAAGAGGTTTTTCTGGATGACCTTCGCTGTTCCTTCCGCGGCAGTGTTGCACGCACCTGCCGCCTGTGTGACACCGCTGCAGCAGCTGCATGGGCCTGCGGGCCTGCTCAGCCTGCTCAGCCTGCTCCGGTTACCCCAGCTGCCCACTCCACGCTGCCATGCTCCTCTGCAGCGCCGCTAATGAATGGGCTCCTAATTACTTTTAGCACACTGCTTCTCCACACTTCCCTAATTCTGCTGAGATGCATTAGCCGTTGTCAGAATTGTGCACAAACACTGCTCATTACAAGTCTCTCTCTCTCGTGTGCGCTCTCGCGCTCTCTCTCTCTCTCTCTCTCTCTCTCTCTCTCTCTCTCCCTCTCTCTCTCTCCTCACTCTCTCTGTCGTCCGTCCCCCCCCTCCCCATATCTCTACGCATTGGGTCCACTGTCACTAGTCTTCTAGGACTGGCTGAAATTACTGGCTGTAATTTTTCATTCCCTACTAAACTGCAATGCAAACGGCTTGTAAGGAAAATCTCCACACAATACTGTTTTATTTGTTTTTTGCATATAACAAAACATTTTCTGTTTCTGCATAATTTTCCATGAAATTCTACATAAGGATTTGTGTCATTTGCATCATTGGCTGTTTTTAGGTTTGCATACATCATGGAAATGTAAATAGCAGTAAATAACACTATGACAGGATTTAAAAGTTTAGCTTTGACTATTCTGTGGCAGCAACCTCTGTACTGTGAAAACAACAGTAAATTTAGAAGCACATTAGTTTTTAATGCATATGAAATATCTCTGAGATCTTTGCTTATTTTTTCCATTCTGTGTTATCACAGCACAGCAAGCACTATGCTCTGTATATGACAAACCGCAGTGGCATACACAGACACACAAACGCGCACACACCTGTGGTCAGTCTGAGATGTCAGAACGCCGCTAAGAGTCTATCTCACATTCACTCATCCGTGACGCACCTTCTGTGTTTCGCCATTTCGTGCTTTCTTTGTTTCTCTGGTTCACCCACCACATCCTGCCCCTTCAGCACATCTGCTGCGCCGACGCAATGGCGAGCAAAACACAGAGGAGACCAAGGCGGAACACAGGGGTCAGGGCCGCCTGGGTGCAGACAAGGGAACGCATGGTGCATCGCCAACGGCGGCCAGAGAGACGGGGCGCATTTGTCCCTTCTCGTGGTTTTTGTCACTCTTGCAATCTGTGGGTTTCGAAGCCTGAGAACGGCGCTGCCCATTTTGCGTATCTGTGCCGTGAGCTGTTTCCTGCGGCTCTGAGCAGGTTATCTGTTGACAGCCCTTGGAGATGGGCGTTGCAAAATGAAAGAACCTCCATCTCCAGGGAGGGCCCTCCACTACTTCTTTTAGCAAGGGGCTGACAACAAGGGGATACACACAAACAAACGTATACACACGCACACACAGGAGATGACTGTAAGTCCTGGGCTCCCAAAGCCTGCTGGGAAACACAAGTTTAAGTTCTCCACTTAATCTCACAGTGGGAGGCACAGGAGACAAGCAGGAACAAGGAGTGTGTCACCTCCTTGTGTGTCGCCTCCTTGTGTGTTGCCTCACAGCCGATTGCTCAGCCGACTTGAAAATGAGTTTTCGGATTTTTTTCTTTACATGCTGTTCTGAGAGGTTCTAGTAACTAAGTGGCTGGGGTTCCTTGGGAATATTTTGGGGACAATAAAGCTGCCGGTGATAGATATGGTAGACGTGATTGTGTGTATTTTTGTGTGTGTTTGTGCACACGTGACCGATGTGGAGCTGTATTAATTGGCAGTGAGTACTAGACGCAGCGGTAGTGGCAAGTTGAGCATGGATCAAATGGTTGACCATGATGAAACCATTTACACTTATGCTGTCCTGCCTAAGGGTTAAATCCCCTGAGGCCCACTGCGTTTGTGTTTTTGATCCAAGACAAAGACTGCCACTGACTTCTGGAAAGGCCTAACAGGGCTCAGGCCTTAGAAGCAGAGTAACTGGAAGAAAAAGCAAAAGATAAAACTGCACTTCACAAAAAAATAAATCTGTGCACATCTTAAACTCCTCACCAGCAGGTGGCAGTGTTCTGGAAAGGGCTTAAATATGAGCGAATGCCATCCATTTTTTAAATTAACATTTCACCATTATGGAGTGTTTGGCAAAGTCTGTCTCACCTAAGATCAAAACAGTTTAATCAGACAATGCTCAGGGTTCTGATTTTTGGGGAGTGGGGTTGGGGGCAAAATTGATTTTCTCCGTTAAAGGACACATGACATATTAAGCACAGGGAAGAGTACAAGTTCTTGAGTAAACAGGTGTGCGGGAGACCATCAACTTCGTCCAAGTGGATCCCACGTGAGCACAGCCTTGTTAGGTTGAACATGCGTGAGTGCAGGCAATTTCAAAAACTATTTCAAATTACTTTGGATTAAAAATGGTTTTCTTACTATAATGATGAGCTGTGGGTAGTCAGAGCTGGCAACCCAGAGTCCCGTGTCCAGCCCTTTCTTGGTCTTGCACTGGAAATACTTTTTTTTTTTTCCGTAGCCATTACGTTCAGTCGGCTCTCTGCATCATGAGCAGCTGACCCTGACCCTTCAAGTCTCATCTGAGAAAACAGGACAAGGAAAATGACAGCAGAGAAAAATACCTGCGGGCTACAGCGATGCACAATCTTATCGCTTTCATTATCAACGAAAGGCACTTCCTGCTGTGCAAATGTGGTGTGAAAATGCTAAACGAGATTTTGAAAAACGTGAAGAAAAGTGGGTTACACCAGCCTCGCTCTGCCTGTTTACAACAAAGAGGATTTTCTCTGACAGCGTTAGTGTTAGAACACAATTAAAAAGAAACTGCATGTGGTGTGATGGGGGTTAGTGATGTCATCCTAATTTCAGGAATCAATTAGTTTTAAAATTGTACAATAAATTATATGGTATTGAATTCACTTTTTATAACACATTGTGCTGAACGTGGTCATACTGGGGCACTAGTTAATTTAACAGGCCGATGTGAGCTGCAGCTGCCTGTGAGCTGTTGACGTTCTTGAATACTGTGTTTCCGTGGTGACACTCTCTATTCTTATTAACTTCACATAGATATAAACACATCCTTGGCCTCGTTGCTCTGAGACAAAATTTTATCCTTTTTTGTGGAATTTGTCCAAAGCTGTAGACCTTGCTGATCCCTCTACTAGTAAATTACTTTCCCACATTTTATTTCTTTGAAACATAAAAATTCGTATGTAAGGGACAAAGGTTTATGATCTTGTGTAATGTGTGTCTCATGCTTGCCTAAAGTTGGAAGCTTTTTTCCCTACTCTAATTGTTACTGCCTATAATATTGCGCACCTCATACGTTTTCAAGTTGTTCTGAGGAATGTCTGTGCAGTAAAAAAAAAAATCTCAGACAAGTCCCAGTTTAGGAGGCATTAATGGACCTCAGTACAATGACTTAACGATGTCAGTGTTCAGTAATTGGAATTCCTGGAGGTGGATCCAGCTTTGTGCTCCGCGGACGTCACGTGTGGTGCTCACACAGTGAATTCAGTCCGATCGCGCCGAGTGATGATTTATGGAACCGTGGAGGGTGATGCGTCATGGCGCCGTTTCCTTTTTTGGCATGTGGGATGTTTCACATGTAAATGTAATTATCAATGATCTGTTCAGTTATCTGTATGGTGAACCTGTTTTTATCACTGGTTGCTGAAGGTGTTATTTATCAAAGCTGTCTTTACAAGGTCGGCTTTATGGATTAAAGAGTCTTGAGTTGTCCTCTGTGTCAACTAGCCGTTTTTAAGGTGCTGAAAATTTCCGTCCCCCCCATGGTGCTGAGCAGGACAAGGGATTGAGAAATATTTCTCCATTTTAGTGTTCCAGGAAGGTACTTTTGTTCCAAACGGCATAAATGACCCCCAGCTTTCAAAAACTGGTTTGATCTTTTCTCATCCACATATTCCTAGAATGAGAGATCAAGATGCCATGGAATTATGAATCGAGATTTTAAAAGAACAGACAGAGATACCTGCTAGTTTCAGTCAAAATATCCACACTGAGGACGCAAGTACAATATAAAACCATAGTTTCTAAATTTAATACGACTGAATCCTATTAACACAGACTAAATATACAATTTGTTTTAAGCTTGCCAAGGGTGCTGGTTATGATAATGTGTTCGTTTGGAGGCTCCAGGCTTGTTTGGGAGACTTTGGAAGGCATAAGCTGATAATTAGGGAATTATTCAAAGAAAGTCAATTTAGAACTTTCAGGGGAAAGAAAAACAAGACACTTACCTCCACACAGAAGCAATATAACCATGCCAATTCAATTCACTCCGTCTCCGTCAATGTTTTTCTTTATAAATGAAGATATCACTTGCCCTTGACGATCAGCAAGCAATTATTTCATACTCAGTGAATCAAATGCTTCTCTCCAAATGCTCAAAAAAGGTCAGACAGGCCATGTCTCACTGAGGATTCAGTACCAGTGTAATTAGCATTTGATGGAGGACACATGGGAAGGATGAGTGAAGCCTACCCTTGTGTCTCATTGAGCTGGCAGAGCTCTCTGAGCTGTGCTGTGATTGGCTGTGCACTTTTTGGGGGGGGCAGGGCTGGAACACCACTCTTGGAAGACCACATTTTCTGCCCAAACCTTCCTGGCCTTTGCCTATCTTCTTCACCCCTTCTTTCTCTCTGTGTACCAATGTGTGGGGCTGTTGTGACGTAAAAAAAAAAATGGCACAGTGCTGCCTGTCAAAGGTGTTATTTTTAGAAAGCCTGCATGAGCCACCAGGCGTGGAAGTGCTTGCGTGAAGTCAATTCTGCCTGGAGGGTAACTGCTGCATTAGTGTGGTGGGAAAGCAGGGAAGGGATGGTCTTTGGCAGAGGCCATAAAATTAACACACGAAAATGAATCACAGGCAGCCTGAGGTGACGGATGGCCTTTGTTTTGTGTCAGGTAAAAATGGAGATCGCTGTCAAGGCATGTCGGCATGTGTCCGCCCCTGTTGTCTGAAAGTTGGCCTGTGTTCATTGGTGGCCAAAAAGTATGCAGGAAGAGTTGGGAAAATTCAAAACACTCCCATTAACAACCACAGCCATGAACAGGGACAATATCTACTCAAACATTACACAGCAAACATAATTCAAATCTGATAAAATAAACACTTAAGAGACACCCACAAAAACTCTACAAAAGTGCATTTTAATTTCCTTTCAAATAAAGGAGGTGCACAATAAACATGTATAGCTAACTAAATAAACACTGATTTTACAAATATCTTTGGGAGAAAATAGGATGGAAAGACTACATGTGATTCCATGTTGTAGACTACATAGATTTTTATTGGTTTGGTTCTTCTTCACAGGTCACATCAGAGACGCCTCAGCTTTTTCCAGCACTGAAGTTCAGTCTTTCTGTTTTTGCACTTTTGAAAGCTCTACTCAGAAGCCCCATGATCTCATGGCTGTTGTTGTTGTATGTTTGCTCATCTTTGTAACGCGCGACACTCTTGGAGACTGTATGGGGTCTCAGAAGCTGTGCTGCAGTTTATGAAAACTTTCTCAAATACCTTTTGAGAAAAAGGCTCTCAAAAATGCATCAGGGAGGAGAGGTAAGAGTTAGTCACGTTTTAACCTTAATTGTGAACAGATGTCTACGTTAAACTGTACAAACAGGCAGGTACTCCTTGGCACAAAACGAGGCCTAGTCCATTCCCTGGAAAAATAACCCCAGCGCCAGTGTTTGACTGTGGGTGAAGGGCATCAGTTAGTTAGCATGGTAAGGGCCACATTCCTGAAGCGTGCTTAGAACTCGGTCCAAAAGTAAAGTTTCTTCGGGGCACCTTTTTTTTTTACATCATAATTGAATTTACTTATGAAGATGAATTTCCTGCCTAAATTGAATGTGCATATTTGATTATAATTGTAAAGCGTATAGATTCACTCGAAGCTCCTTGACATTTTCACTAGCTGCTCAAGAGGCCATGCTGCCTCTTTTTGCTCCTGTGGACATGTCCTTGAGTGAGTCTCTATGATGCCAGCGGTGAAGACAGCCTCGCAGCATGCTGGACACCCATTTTCCATTATGTCCTCCCCCTCTCATAAAGGGAGCCTGGGAGCTCCAGGCCCGGCCTCTGGCTGGCCGCGTGACTCCATGTCAACGCAATCTGGACCTCATTAATTGGTTACCTTTTGGGAGGCATCCAGGGAGCTTTAAGTCAAGGGGAAAGGCAATTTATTTAAGTCGTTTAGCACTGATTTAATAGCTCCCATCCCTGCGAAGCCGGACCACTTCAATAACTTCCCATGTGGGTCCGGGGCCAGATTCCTGGGATTGTGGCTTCCCCTTCCTGTCTGAGTACTGGCAGCTGTGGAGCCGCACAAACCTGGAGTAGGGTGGCTCCAGAGTGACCACTCCACTGAAGCCTCATTTGTGGACTTTAATCTCGTTTTTGGATGAGATTAGCGCTGAACTTTTAACGTGCACAGAGTCACCGCAGAGTTAATTGAATCTCTGCTGGACGCCCGTCAAATGCTGTCTCTCCTGCACTTCTTGGCAAATTAAAATTCATTAAAATGGAATATTTCTCCCTCAACTTAATTTCGAGACATTGAGCCAAGTCACACTTAAAGCCACACACATGTGCTTTAGCTCCTAACAGCTTCAACAATGATTCATGTTCAGCTGTTTCAACACCTAAATGTTCTAAAACTTCACTCAAACCAGACGAACAAGCATAAGGCTTTTTTTGGTATTTTTTAATACACATGTAAAAACATCTTATCATATTTCCCCATATTTCCCCATTCCAGAACTTACGTGTTCCATGGACTTCACATCCCAGCAACAGCATGTGCGTAAGTAACTCTTTGAGGGTCAGTATCTCCTTGTTTCACTCCAAATGGGATTTGTGAAACCTGAATGAGACTGAATGATGTTCTGCTGGGTTTGTTTGCATGACAGGAGAGCCACTTCACCCCTCCCAAGTGTGCTGCTGCTGAAAGGCCTTCTGTCCCTCACCCCCCCACGCATGTTGATCACACTTTGCCAGGAGCGGAGAGACTGTGTCATTCAGCTGGGGGGCACTTGAACCCGAGGTAGAACCTCAGCTGATGAGAAGAAGGCTCTTTGAGCTCGTGTCCTTGACTCCGCCATGGAGGACCTAATTGACACCTTCCTGCGAGATACACATTCAACGTGTCTTTTCCTGCTTGCACTGGTAACCACTTTTGTTTTGTCCTCTGTTTGCCAGCTAACCATGCTGCCCTGGGAATGCAATAGAGAAACCCAATGAAGGTTACTTCAAACACAACCTAAGACTGCTGAAACATGGCGGGAAGGTATCCATGATTCAGCAAGACCAGTAATGTCCAACAGCTTGACAGTGGTGAGTTTTCTTCTGCGTGCACAGACTGTTTATGGTGGGACTGATTTTTGCTTCTACATTATTACCTGTGTCCAGGTAGGAGAATTACATCCCACATATGGTTAAAAAAGCAAAGTGTGTTTATTTATGACAAAATCGGTGATGTCAATACTTTGGTGGGGACAACTACAATGATCTTGTACCTCTTGTCCTTTAGTATATGGTAAAAATACTGTAAATGCTTGTTTTGATACATATACTCTGTGGATCCTTGTCTTGTAGTTAAACTGGTACACGACATTAAGCATTATCAGTGGTAATGTCCTCATCTGATCATTTTTTTGATTAATCAGCGAGATTATTTTATAAATTAGAAATTATGTCTGTCAGCAAAACATTTACAAGTGAAATTTATGTTATGTGCATTTAACAATTTTAAATAATATTTTAATGTAAAATGTTTAATTACATTCCTTTTGTTGATGCCTGAAACTGATTTGTTTAAAAAAAGAATCCATGTTAACATCTTTTCACCATCTCTGTCTTGATCACAGATTTAGTGTCAGCATAGTTTTCATACATAAAGTTAGAATAACTGTAGAGGAGGTAAAATCATGGCAAGCTCCACAGTCCATCTCTGCCTTTCACACATGATAATCCAGATGTGACTTCCCTCCACGTTCTGATCAGTAACCCACCAGAATTAAAGGAAACTTGGCATCTTCATAACAGATAGTGGCATGTTGGCTGTCTGTGAAGCCTGGCATCTTTGACAGTAAGTGCTGTGTCGGTTGTCTGGTGTGTCAGATGTGTGTGAAGTCTTGGATCTCACACAAGAATCAGTGCAATGTTAGTTAATGGAAAAGTATAGTCGCTGTCATGTAACAAATTAATCCAAAAGTGTCTTATGAACACGTTTCTTCTGATATGCTAACAAATGAGGGCAACAGAGGCGTCTTTCCATTCTGAGCTCAGCAGCCTGCTGCTGTTGCTCTTTGCAGCACCTGTGATGCCAGTGCAGATTAGTACATGAGTGCTGCGGTGCCAGTGCCCTGTACAACGCATGACTCTCTGCTGCAACCAGCAGGGCTCACATCCGATGCTAGGCGTTCTATGTCCTCTCGGCCACTCTGTTCCCATGGCGGTTTGCGGGACGTATGCGCCCAGTGGGTTCTGGTCAGTGGTGACAGAAGTTCTGGCCTAGCGGTGGGGACCTGAATGGATTAATGGCATAAAAGAGCACACAGGCACCACTGACATACACACGCTGTCACCCATTTTAATTCTGCAGGTTTAACTATGCTTGCTTCTGTTTTCTAGTTGGCGTCAATTGAGTTGTAAAAAACAAGCTGTGATGTAATGTAATATATCATGCTATTTAAAGCAGTATTTGACATCTCTCTTCTGCTTGTAGGCTGAAGCCAATGACAGATCAGCATCACTGTCTGCAGCAGACAAGGTACAGACAGAGAACACATTCAGAGGTATCATGTGGCATTAGACAGCATTAGCCACATTGACCAAAAGTAAGAAACTGGGTCATTTGTACCATCTTTAGTCCATATGAGGTCGTCCTTGACTGAACAGCATTGCATGTGCTTCCCCCTAGTGGTCATGTACATACACTGTCTTCTAGACCTTTCCATCCCCACATCAACTACGGATGACACAAAACAGACGTTTCATCATATCTGCCTGCCTGCTACCTCTTTTTAATCCCTTGAACACTCTCCTGTGGTCTGTGTGGTTTTTTATTTCAGCTTAATTTCGCAACGCTGCAAATCAGACTGGCAAAAACAGGCTATGAGCACAGGCCCATCCGCTGTTTGTTTTTTCTGCTGTGAAGAGGCTCCACCTCAGCCGAAACACCCTTCAGGAGTAATATCTACTGCTGGTGATCACCCTTTCTACTGCCCGGGGACTCCCACGTTATTGTGCTGTTGTGATTCACCATGGAGACGGGAGGCCGACCTTGTTGGCAGCGCGGCAAACCGCCGCCTCCCGCCCCCTGTTATAAATACAGCAGAGTTAATTAAGATGTGCTTAACCTTGCACGTGTTTTTATAACACGGCCGACAATGCGAGGATGGGAGCTGCCCATCAAAGTGTCTCTCAGGCGCAGCCTTATGCTGTCAGCCTTCTTAGGTCTGATTAGCCCTGCTGTGGGAAGCAGCAAGCGGCCGAGTATGAGGGAGGCTCAGGAGAGGGCGAAAGCAGTCCCACTCCCTGGCCTCTGGGGAGGGTCACTCACTGTGCAGCAGGTGTCCTGGGTGGGTGTCTCCCGGTAAGTGGACTGTGGGGACGACGTGATAACAGAAGATGCACCACTCAGCGAATTCAACACGGCTGAAGCAGTGGCCAATGCACTGTGCGCAACAAGAGGGCAGTCACTGGACTGGCGATAAGAGCAGGCGGCGTGCGTGGCTGGCGATACGCCTGACCGAGGTGGGCACTCGGCCACGTGAGTCCCGTCAGTCTGCCGTCACCTCAGCTCCTTGCAAAGTGCGTGTCGGCCACAGGAGAGCCGTCCGTACGCTCGTGTGTGCTGGACCCACCGACGTTCTCCACTCTGCCTTTCTTCACTTGACAGTCTCTCCCTCCGTCCAGTAAATAAAATGGGTTGCTCTGCCAGATTTAATTGCATTTGTCATATCTGAATGCCCGTGTAGATGTGGTTGCACAAGCCAGCACTCCTCCTGGGTGTTACACCTGTCTGTCCCACAGCTCCCAAACAAACAGGCTCCTGCCACACGGCTTGGCTGCCTGATTCGGAAGGAGTTGCCCCCCCCACCCTGTCGCCTTTGTTTTGCCAAATGCTTTTAGGGTCCTCTCTTGTTCCCGTGGAAACTAAGTTTAGGGCAGTACCGAACCTACTGCGCTTTTCACTGGTATATGGAAGGTTTTTTTTTCTTCCTGTGACAAACCCAGACAAACATGGGTAAAAACCAAGCATGGTGTAAAATAAATGTTGTTTTCTACCCTTTGCTGTACGTCAGGCCGCTTTCAAAGATGTAATTATTACATTGGAGTATTAGCGTTATCCACTTGATTTGCATTGACGTCACTGTTTTTCACCAAAATGTTATTAGCCTGAACGGAACAAAACGGGACATATTTTGCATTGTTCCAAATATGTTACCATGTGAGTCATCAACTGAGCAAGCAGGGGAAGGACAGATCTGAGATCAGATCAGATCAAACATAAGGGCAGTGTTTACACAAGGCTACATCTTCTGTGGAATGTAGCCAGGTCATTATCCCCTGCTGTGTTTTATTACACTCTGGAATAGTTCTAGATTCATCAGCTAACCTGTTTCTGCTGTGTTGCATGCCCGGTTTGAGCCTGAGGGCAGACTTAGGCTCTTTTTTTCTGGTGCTTTCTTAGAACACGTCCTCCAACTTGTCTTGCCAGGACTGACACCAGCTAAGGCTAAAAGGGGTGCTCCAGGACCGCCCACAGCCGTGACTGACAGGAGAACAGGACAGCACTACCCAGTGAGATGGGACCATGCACCCCCTCCCTTCATGATGGGGCTCATTTCACAGGTGTGGAGATGGTTAAACATTAACCGCAGCTCATTGTGTCGCACTGCGGGTGAACTGTCCTCAGGGGACTGCTTGAGTGGAGCACTTTGTAGTGTTTATGATGCTGAAGGAAAACAGGAAGAATTTAAATTGGATACGCCAGCAAAGAAAAGCTTGCATTGAATAGATGGTTTAAAAAAAAAAAAAAATTATAACACAATGTACTAGTAAACCCCGCCCAGCAATGGGCGTTTTATCCTATGTGGTCTGCGTGGGGGTGGGGGGGCGGTGGCGTATCTGAAGTCTTTTGAAGTTCACAGTGAGGCAGAAAGAGCCCAAGCCACTTCATAAACAATGCCGTGACAATCACCACAAAAGCCACTAGATTTTGGAATGGGACTAAGATGGAGATAAGTTTGAGGGTGTCGAGAGGCTCATCCCTCTATCCCTCCTCTCCACGCCGGCAGGTGGTATCCCAGCCACCGCTGTCGCCCCTGGCAGGCCAGAGGGGCGTTTGTGTCATGCCGCTGCACTCTCACGCTCTGCACTGGAGGACAGAGGGCACTTTGTCAGCTCGCCGCCTCTAATGCGATCGCTAAAAATACTGTGGCAGCTAGGGTGGCTCTCAGCTCGCCAGCCTGTCAGCAAAGCACTGCGAAACACATGTAGAAATTTAACCAAACCTTTGCTAAAAACAGCCTTGAGTTAAAGAGAAAAGGTGCAACCAAAGAGCATGTGAATTCCCCTCCACAGCAGTCTAGTCTGACCCTAGAGAAAGAAGCAACACTTAGTATCATTTTAAAGCAAAAAGAATCATTGTAATTCTCTGTACATGAGCCATTTGACAGATAAGGCAAAACAATACAGTACAGCCATTACCAAGACCTAGATCTTAAAACATACCTTCTTGTTAAAGTTTATTGTTATTAACTGAAAAGGCTATGGTTCGGGAATACGAATTTGACGTGTAAAAATTCCGATCAAGACACAAAAACATGCGCCTTTCAATCTCTTGTGTGAAAGCTTAAAATTGACCACTAACGTGTATAAGGCATGTTTCTGTGCACCAGGGTTCTTCCAGGCCCCCCCTTTTACCACAGCTACTGATTTCTATAACAACACGGAAAAGGCCTCATTGTTGCCGAGAGCTTCCAGAACCTCTACCGCTTATTCTTTCTCCCGTTTACCTTCAGAGCCTTAACGAATTGCTCTGATAGGCAGCTGTGTTTTCAAAAGGCTTACACGCCACAGGTTCCTTTGGAGAGTTTTGCTTCTTTTATTACAGGATTAGAGAAAATCCATCTACCCAGATAGGATTCTCTGGGGACTTCTTGAAGGAGTGTTGATTTTTGCTTTTTGATGCTTTTTTTTTTTTTTGCTTGTGAAATTGGGCAATCCAAGATTCCATTGGACCAACAAACAAAGACCCGCAAGCACCGCACCTTCTGTATGGATGACACGTTTGAGCCGCTCAGAGCGCGAGCCCTTTACATTTCAAATCTACTGGCTTCCAGTTGCTTGTGCAAATGCTACCCCTTGTGTCTTTAAGATATTGCTAAGTGGCTGTTGATGTCAGAGAATTAGAATTTTCGAGTGGTAATGCCCCCCCCCCCCACCAAGCCCAGGCTTGCAATACCCAGCTCACGGCTGGGGTTCCTGCCAAAGTCTCTGTCTTTTGTTTGGCGACACTGTTCATGTCTGCATTTGTCCCGTTTGATAACGCCTTTCATCCTGTTTGCATTGATTACAGGCTGACGAGTAACCCTGATACACTCCGGCCCATTCATCCCACTGCTGTACACTGGGCCCATTCTGGCCTGGAATGTCTCCCTATTCATAGCCAGGCCCACATATGAAAGCACGTCAATAATCCCCAGGCAGCTTCGGTTCACGATACTTACTCATCATGGAAACACGGCCCCGTTCTTGTGCTCCATCAACAGGAAACCTGGGTTTGGATGGGAACTAAAAGAGGTAAAAAAATTAACGTGATTAATGTATTTGTAAGAACAGTTTCTTTTCCCTTTGTGTGCAACCATCTTATTACACTACCGTGCTAATGTCTCCTGCTGACCGTGTAGCTCTGAAAACATTTTTCAAATAATCAAGTAATTATCTGGAGCGTTCTTAAATGCCTGGCGAGAAATGTGGATATCAAACGCAGCAGTGTGACTTAACTGCGCCTTATTTTCACTGCTCAGCTGTTAAGAGGACCATTAAGATTTCTGGCCTCCCAGGTCAAGAAGCCTTAAGCACAGGGTGGAATGTAGGAGGTACAGCAAAGCTGTCTATAAAACATGCTACCTGATAACCTGGTATTTTGGTATGCAGAATAACAAAATCACGACAGTGCAGAGGAAATCAGATTCTTGACGTGAAAGCACTATTTAAAGCATGAAAAGACGGACAGTTGTATTTATTTATTTTGTTGTGTATGGCCCAGATGGGGCTGTGGGAATCCTGTCGTGAGCTAGTTTGAAAGGGGTGGGGGGTTGGGACAACTGAAAAGCGCGATCCCGTGTTCTATAAAGAATTAATTCCACCTCTGCAAACAGTCCGGTTTGTAATGCCTCGGGGTAGAGGTTTCACAGCGGTCGAGGGTTTCAGAGTAAATAAACAGTGTGGAGGTCTCCGTGGGTGGAAGGCCCCTCTCCTAGGGGGTTAGGCCTTAATCTTTTGTTGCCTGTGAGAGATTAGCCTGCCAGTTATGTGTGTGCTTGCGCTTCTCACACAGACTTGGAGTCCCACATTTCAGCCGTGGCGGCACTCGAATCCTCCACATCCCACATGGATAATATGACAGGGACGGCAGGAATCAAGTGTCTCGACAGGGTTCTGGGTTTGTGTCATTTCTGCGGTTCTGATGCTAGCAACCTTAAAACTGTGACTACATGTTACACAAATATAAAACCCTCACATGGATGTTTGTGAAATCTGTTGCATTTACAAGCAGTAAACCAAAGCATTCAAGTGGAGTTTATTGTGTTCATGGTGTAATACTCAGGTATTTCTATGTACCGAAACCCAGTATGGTTTACGTAATTCCTACACATTATATGTAAGTACGACACGCAATGTCTCAGGGACAGGCTGACCCTGCGCGCCAGCACTTCCTACGTCTGTCTTAACTCCAGGCCGGAGCTTTGCGGTAGCCACTCCCGCTCCCACGTGGGACGTTGTAAAGTTCACAATTAGGTGGCCAATGAGGGGAAGGCCTATTCCAGCGAGTGACCCCGGAGCTCCCTATACGAAAGTATCAACAAATGTCTGAAGTCATGCAATATGTCATTTTCACAACACTTCCATCTTAGATGATAGGACGGTCAGATGTTGCCTAAAAGACTGCCTTCTTAGTTTAATAACTTGAAATAGGACAAAGAGGTCATAAAATATTTTTACGCGTGTCGCTAAGGAACATAGAAAAAACTCGTCTGTTATTAGGCGTGATTTGGTGTTGGTTTAATAACAAGCATTTCCCTTTCATAAATGTCTAAATTTCAAACGTCACCGTCTGTAGCGGTTTTAGTTTTATTTAGTGGGAGGGGAAAACATGAGGCTGTATAGGCAACATTATCCAAGCCGAAAAAACAAGCAAAGTCACATCAAATATGCATTTGAAGTTTACAAGGAATATTTTGTGTTTAAAATATAAAGTAATATATAAAAGTAAAATAAAAGTCAGAAGCCGTTGCGAGTTACACATCACAAATGGTCTTCATAAAGCCTATTCCATTTTAAAAATGTGTTATTCTATATTATCAGCGTTTTTTCTTTCCTGTGAAGTACACAAAAAGCCTTCCCCATTTTCAGAATTAGGAACTACAGGAAAGAGTACAGCCAACAAAAAACACGGGTGCAAAGAAGTACGCATATTACCTTACACGTGTTTAATTCCCTTTAAATCTACAGAGAAAAACAAATGACGGCGGAATCCGCTGGGTTGCAATGAGCCTATGTGAATGAAAAAATGCTTTGTTTTGTGGTAATAAAAATGTATTCGTTGAGCAAAAATCAAACTGATATTTAGCCCCTACTTGTTTTTTTTTTCCTTTGTTTTATGCAAGACCCTTTTTACCACATGGAAGTGACAGATTGTTTGAGATGGAGGGAAAAGCCATTCGAAGCTAATTAAGCAGCCATTCCAAGCACTATTCGCAGGCGGGAGGCTGAGAGGCACAGGCATTTGTCAGCGCTCGACCCCGCGTGGTATTGATTGACAACACGGGGTCTTGACTGACAAGCTTTTCTCCCTCTAACCAATAGCAATCGAGAGGACAACCCGGCCGCACGTTCATTGGATAGATCTACAGACTGCACAGAAAATCCCACGTGGGTCACCGTAGCGCAAAGCAACACGTGATAGGCCGTCTTTCTCGAGCGCAGACATGTTGTGCCTGAAATTGTAGGGTGTGCATATAATAACGCGATGTCTAAAAAAACAAAAAGTAATTCCAGTGTAATTGGTCAAGCAGATAAGTTAGATCATCAATGCACAGCTTTAAATGCAAACTGCTGCTCACCTCCATTAAATGAAATATTTAATTAAAAATGTATAGCCAGTTAGTTTGAATAACTGAACCATAATATGTTGATGTCAGGAATTATACACCTTTGAATTATTGAACTAACAAGAAACTCAGGATACATAAGGCAGTTTCTGTGACAGGAAAGGTAGCCTAGCTGTCTAGCTAAGGAACGGCTGTGGTCACAGCATAGAATAATCCCCTAACGCTTTTATTGTGTGGACTTATTAAGCAACTTGTCATGTTGCTAAATATCACAAGTATATTATAATGATATTTAATAATATATGCACTTGGATAGTTACCTTGCTAAAAAATCATTAATGCATGAATCCTTGTCGCGTTTCATGTCAGTGTTTTGGATTTCATTTTAATAAATCTGTTATCCTAGAAAATATAGTAAATATCAAAATCATCGCATGTTTCATGCGTTGAATTCTTTTATACGATTTACACCGGTGCGTGAATGATTATTGTCGCTCGAGTGTAAGCTATTTTTCTTTAGTACCTGTCCAGGTCCAAAATGGCGAATATTATTGTAGATATTTTGACCAATCAGTATGTCAAAGAACCGTGCAACCCACGTGGGATCACCGCTCTCTGATTGGACAATGCGGCTAAATTCCTTCTGAGAAAGCTATTGGGTAGTGAGGGGCGCTCTCGCGGCAGTTGAACCCTCATGTCAGTGTACTGTCTGTGTGTGGTTCAGGCGATCTCAGCGGAGAGGCTGGGAAAGACATGCACAGAGTTGTATCGCAAACTCAAACTTTTCCGCGATTTTAATCTTTTCAGACTTCAAAGGACGATTTCGGATCTATTGTGCGATTCATCCACGATTTTGCAGGGACGGAACTGGCATGCTCAGAGGCTCTTTTGTGGCTAAAAACAAAGTCCCAGGCGTTTGGTGTTCAACCTGCGATCAGATTCGCATTCGGAGCCAGTCCTGCGCTCCGGTGTCAGTCGACCGTGTTCACTCGGGTTCCACGCGAGCTCGCTCGGGAGATGCGCGCGCTGCCGCGCTTTTGGGCAGGATTTTTGCTCGCGCTGTGTTCTTTTGGGCTGTTTTGGTAGGTCGCGAGCGGGAGATCTTTGAGTCGCGACAGTGGGAAAAGCACCAAATTCGTGGTGGACGGAAACAAAAGGTAGATAAAGCTGGAGAAACCAGATCCACTTGTCTCTGTGTATTAGCTGGCTGGTTGTATTGCTAACTAGACTGCTGCTTGGGTGATCTGTTACTGGAATCCCGGCGTAACTGCCTTTTTAACCCCAGAACGGGTCAAAGACTAAGAAGAAAAACAAAACACACGAACTCTTGTGACACTTGTTATTTGTTTTCACTTTTCGGGGTTCTGACCGAATGGAGTTATTTCTACGTAAATGCGAATATTATTGCAAAAATAGCTATCTAGCCACTGCTTCATCGCATAAAGACAAAAGCAAAGCTAGGTGGTTAGCTCGCTGATTTTTCAAAACATTTTAAGCTGCGCTACTGTGAAATTAGTGCAATAGGCTTCCTCGGGAGAATAACTGAGACATTGCTGTTTCCCAAGGAGAGCATCGTTGGACTGGTTCACCGATTTGATTTAGCGAACTCTTTCCGATATTTCATTGCCTATGAAAGGTAACTCGTGTTCATTTCAGGACCTCTCAACTACCTGTCTGGCTTTAAATATTTCTTACGTGTTTTGTTTGTATCTTTTTCTCTGTGTATGTTTTTGCTTTTTGGACCGAAGAGGATAAGGAAGCTCTTCACATAAAGATCGAAAAGACCCGAGGATTGTGTCGGAGTGTTGTCTGCCCCCACCTAGGACTGGGCATTGTGTCCGAGCGCCTTGTGTAGGGAGGGGCAGCGGGCTGTCGCTCATCTACTCGGATTACTGAAGTGTAGATTTCCTGGATTTCCAATTTTTTAAAAAGGGGATACATCCAAGATGTATTCACAAGGCCGGCATCCGGTAAGTTCTGCATCGGGATCTGCGTATCTGAAGTGTACTGTGGCATCCGACTTGCCTTTTGCCGAATTACATTTAGTGGTTTTACCCTCGGACTCACTCGAACTCTTTCTTTTTTTTTACTATTTATGGACTGCATTTCGTTTCAGTATGCTAATCTGTTAAATTCACATAAGTGCGTTACTTAGGTGTGGACACCAAAATATAGTAACACAGAGCAAAATGAAGTCGATAAAAACAGAACCGGTTTTCCGTCTGTTATGTTTGCTTATACAGACAGTGTTTGTTTGATTTGCCCATTGTTTGCAGGCGCGTGAAATGTAAGGTTAATGGGTGCCGCGGCTGAGCGCGCGCTAGCGCGAGCTGTTGGACAGACGCGCTCTGGTATTGCTGTTGTAGCACTTCAGCGCGCTCTGACTCATCTCTGTCAGCGGGTGCGCTGTTATGTGATAGCGGTTATTCTCGCCGTAAAGAGGCGGCCGCGAGGCAGGGGCTCGCGAGTCGCCGGCGCTGGGCTGTCAAACCGCAGATCGCGCTCGTGCTGTCGACTAAGATCGTCTTCATCCTGCCGCAAGATGTTAGGATGTTCTAACCCGAGTTCATCTTGGGGCTTTTGAAATGTAGTTAATTACTCTACAACTGTTGGGACTGTCAACGACTACCTGCCTTTTTAGAAGGAAATTTTCATCAGTTACAAAAAGTCTTTACCATGGTGTACGGCCTTAACATGAAATGATTTATTTTCCTTATGACATCAGCTTGCTTTTTTCTAGTTTTGTTTTACCATGCTTTAAAATTCCACACAGTGTTAAAATAATACCAGTTAATTTAGTCTAGTAAATATGGCCGTTTAAAGTGGTCACCTATTCATTTGTTGGCTCGTCCATGTCAACTGATGGCTTCGATGTTGTAGTATTTTGCAGATATTTTCCGGTCGCTGTCTTTGGCTTCCGTTCATATTGTGTTTACGTTGTTCTTGTCGTCGTTGCTGCTCCTCTTGATCCCTTCACCCTTTTTCAGGCACCACATCAGCCTGGTCAGCCTGGGTTTAAATTCACTGTGGCAGAGTCCTGCGACAGGATTAAAGACGAATTTCAGTTTTTGCAAGCCCAGTATCACAGGTAATAATTTAAATGCATGGAGAGGGATTTAAGGGCTTCCTACTTAACCCCTGAACATAATGATGTATGTAGGGTGCAGCCATCCAAATCACAAACTCAGTCACGTGCAAATCCTAACGCTTATGTAATTTAAGTTGTGCATGTGATGTAGTGTTTCAGCTGATGCCCTTGGCTATCAAAGTTATAAAAACACTTGTGTGTATTACCTGATAATATTCTTTGAGCATTGTATAACTGGAAAAAACTGCACAGGACTTCTGAGCTGTTAAAAATTGAGCCAAGTTTGATTGATGCTTTGTTTGAATTTTTAGTCTTAAGGTGGAATACGACAAGTTGGCCAATGAGAAGACGGAGATGCAGCGTCACTATGTTATGGTAAGCTTCTCTCACAAAACCTCTATTACATCAGATCTGAACTAGATGGAAAAGCACTCTGAGCTGCTCATGGGTCAGGTGTCCCAGTAGAAATGGATAGAGTAAAGTACCTGCCTGGTGTGAAAGTTGAAAATCTGCCTTTTTTAGGGGGGTGAGAGTTGTTGTGAAAATGCCTCAGGGCCAAGTGCCCAGTTGGCTTTAACAGCATGCTGACTTTTTCCCCCTCCCCCGGAAAAGGGTCTGTTGGCCCCAGAGGACTTGTTCATTTGATTAGAGGCGTGTCTTAGAATCTTCTCCTGGAGAGGGTGGCGGGAGGGGGATGTGAGGTCGAAGGTCAGCGTAGTAAACTGGCAGAGACGCAGGAAAAGGCACGGGAAAACTGTGACAGTTTGTAATTGGTCACATCTGCTTTGTTGAGAAGGCAAATACAATAAACCATATTGGGCATTAATCCTGTTTCTACCTTAAATAATAAGAACGTAAGAATGATTAAACATTACATTTAGTGGTTGTGCAAGGTTTAAATAGAGAAGATAAACAAATCATTTCCATTTGGACATGATATAATGGCACAGGCTGAATGGTGGAGGTCTATTTTCCTTATCTTGTTTATACAAACTGTACAAGGGTTGACTTTATCCAGCACAGTGGTACTTTTGTTAAACATTATTTTTCACAGGAAAGGTCATATCGGTCTCTAAAAGAGTAGGTTATGTAAACACAGCAAAGTAACTGGGAGTCAAAGCATCTGCTTACAGCGCTGGTCTACCAGTTGCATATGATGCCTTTTTTACTCCCTCTGATCTAAGATTTACAGCTCTCTTGTTTGAAAAGCTGATTAGCTCAACGACATGTTGGACTCTTAAGAAGGACAGTGCTTCGCTTCTCTGCAAGCCATGTGGAGGGCCTTCGCTAATAGCCTTGTACCACGATTGCTTAAAGTCAAGAACAAAGAGTTGTTGTGGGTTGGGGTGGGTTGGGGGGCTGGCCGCAGCTTTTAAACAAGGAAGGAACTGAAGTGTTAATCAGTCTCTCTTGTCTGGTTATGCCTTCCTTTCCTGCTTAGAGTTGGATTTTTTTTTTCTTTTCTTAAACACGTTGCTGTTCGAAAGCAGAAATGCAGAAACCACATTCCTATGGCGTATGCATGGTTGGTTTGTTGCACTTGTGGTATATTCTCTTTTTTTAAAGTGGTGGTAAATGTTTATGTGTTAGGGGGCAGCAGTAAAGATGTCATGTTCAGTTCTTTTTTTAAATGTTCGTTTTAAATTATAGAAAGTGTCTCGTGGTGTTGTCATTCACGTGTGAGCATCAAACAGTATACAGTATGAATAACAGTTCTGTCTTAAATTTCTTTTCTTTTTCCAGTATTATGAGATGTCTTACGGGCTGAACATTGAAATGCACAAACAGGTATGTACCCTTCATGAATGCTTAATGTTATTATAATGATATTTGTGTAAATTGTGAAGCCATGTGACACATCGGCAAAATGTCCCGCAGAATCGTCCTGTGGTGAGATGAAGGATGTAGAAGGAGGAGTGGGATGGTGCTGAGGGGCTCCATAAGGCTCCTCCGGGTCGGGAGGGGGGGTGCACAGGCAGGCACAATGTCTCCGGTCTTGTGGCAGCCTGGGTGCGATTGCTCAGGAAGCGCAGGTCAGGAGGTCATGGAGCCTGATGGTGCGGCTTTGATAAGATTAAAGTCAGGATTCTGGCAGTTGGGGCAACGTGTGGCTTTAGTTACTAAACAAAAAGAAGTCTGGAGATACCTTGGGTGCCTTTTGCATAACAACCAATTAAGAAACAAGCATTTGGAGAGAGTTCATGTTGGTAAAGATGTTTTACACAGTTTACATAAGGGTGCTCTTTTTGGTAACCTATAAAAATAAAGCTGTGCTTCCTTCATAGTTTGAAGTCTTGAATCTGTCGGCAAAAGGCAATGATTTATTGCAGGATTGACTCTAGCCCTAAATGGGGACCTCGTGGCTGTCATCAGACTGTCCAGTGACCTGAATAAAATCGCTGTGAGAAACGATAAGTGCACTGTGGGTTTTTTTTTTTTTTTCCCCCCCCTTCCACTTGTCTTTGGTTTTTAAAAATTATTTTTATAAAAAAAAAAAATCCACTTGTGTGTGTGAAATCTCGTCAGGAGTGGAAAGATGAGACTGTAGCTGTAGTGCAGGAAAGTTGATTTGGCCCAGTATAAACAGGTTAATCGACTCGTCTGCTATAGTGTCTCTCTTTTTATCAATAGCTTGATGGGTCTGGCTGAAGCCCCTGAATAATTCATGCTGCAGCCATCTTTACAGAGCGCAGTTAGTGATGACATCAGCATGGTGTTAACAGCCAGGTCTGCATCCAAACTGAGGCTGGTGGGGGGGTGCTGACAAACCAGGCTGGATTGGGTTTTCTGATGCATGCAATTATATTTGCCTGCTTGGATGATTTATTCATTGGTTTGGGGGGTGCAAGGGGGGGCTACACCTGTCCGTCTTTGCCTCTTTGGCACACCCCCCCCCCCCCACGTGTACACTAACAGATCTCATAACAAGGCAGCGAACGAGGAGCTTGAAATCGCAGGATTGGCTGGTTCCGCTGCCCTGGGTGATTTGTTTTGACAGCCGTATTATTATGTGGGAATTGGGAAGCAATTGTTTTAGCCTGTTGTCAATAAGCGATTTTAATTATCCTAGCTCTTTACGCCTCTCCCGCCTGACCTCCTACTGAGCTCCTCTGCCCCCTCCCCCTTATGCGTGCGTTGCTTGGCTCAAGGTCGGACGTTTTCGGGGGGGTGGGGTGGCTGTTTTAGAGGTCTGTGGCATGAGCATGTTTGCCTCGTTTTCTCAGTTTCCTAATGGCATTCTGCGGTGGCTTGCTAAGGCGCCCCTTTGTGAAATAAAAATCCTTTCTAAGCTTTGGATTGGTGGGTGCACGGGAGGTGGGGGGGGGCGGTGTGAAGCGGTGCAGAGAGCTTGTTCAGATGAATAATTTATACAGGATTCTGGGAATTATTTGCCAAGGTGATGATGGTTGACTTGTCCCTGAGCCAAAACAAACTGGGCTCAGTCTCTGAGGTGAGCGCAGACCACACTCGCAGAGAGGTGTACAGAGATGTCACACAGCATGAGACACGTTCCCGTTAGGGTCACCGTTGTGTTGCTGCTGCTGAAACGTAATTGTAACGCTTTATATTACTTTTTTCTGCTGTTATTCTGCAATGACCAGAAGCTCTTCTGTGCTGTATTTAGAGAAAATGTAGCGATGGAACATGCAGCTGAATTAAAATGACACGTGCTGTAAGTCATGAGTTCAGTTTGCTGCAGGCCATGTTTGGTTAAGACAGGGTTGCTTCTCTGTCGTCTTGTCTGCGTCTTGGGCTTTATGTCCATCCGTATCGATTGAAGTGGGAAAAGGAGGCGTCGTTTTAGAGCCGTGCTTCAATGGCAGCCACATTTTCTCTGAGTTGATTGTCTAATGGTCTTGGCTCTTTCTCCCCACCCCCAAAGCTGGTGGAGATGCTTTGTTGTCATTTTTTTTTTTTTTTTTTGGGAAATATTGTGGATCTCCTGAGTTCACAAATGCTAGTGTGCGTGTATGAAGCGCAGAAGTGCTGTGAAGTTTTGTTTTTTTTTTTTTTTTTTTATATATAACAGTAGTGACAGATGACAGTGCTTGCAACAGGGAAAGTGGTCAGCTTGTGTGCAACTCACAGCTGTGTATAAAAACAGGGCTTACCCTAATTACCAGTGGTCAGCTCTTTTGTTGCTGTGTAGGAGCACCCAGTTTAGAATGCCGCTTTTTGTTTTCTCAGGGCTAGCTTTTCGATGTTTTTCCCCTCTATTATTTATTTTTGCCTTGTGCAAATGGGGTATTTGACAGTTTATGCAGGCTAATTTGTTTAACGCACTCGGAGCTTCCGCTTGCTGGCTTGGCCTGGTTGCCTTGTAGTTTGTGTGATGGCTTGAAAGGGAGGGATGGGGGGAATTCTACAGATCTCCACCACCACCACCATTTGAGTTACACCTGCATCTGGTCATCGACGTGCTCTCTCCTTCTGACCCGGTGGATTAAAGGGCAGCTCTCTGGCGCTCTTCTCAGTGGATCGATGCAGAGGTAAATGTGGATGTCGATAAGTGGTTAGGCCCGGATCTGCTGCACATTAGTGAAGCACACCAGCTGAGCTGGCCTCTTTGGAGCAGAACAGACCATGGTGTGTGTGTGTGTGTGTGTGTGTGTGTGTGTGTGTGTGTGTGTGTGGGTTTGAGCTGGAGCAGCTGTGCTCCGGAGTAACTCGGACATAACTGTACCTAAGCGTTTGGTCTTCCCTGACATTTTATGCACTGCACCGCATCTGAGATTGCATTAGACGTGGATGTAAGCGGAGATTTCGAGAGTTTCTCGAACAGAAAATACCAGATAAACATCATCTAGAACTGGAGGTGTCTGTACATAGCAGGCCTACTGGAAGTTATAATTGCATATTTTGTCCAGTTTTTTGTTTGTGTATCATGTATAATATGCCATCCCTCCCTATTAATTTGTCTGCACTTGGATTATATGTGTGGCAGAAAGAGACATAACATGCTCCTGCTGTCGCCAGTTTTATTTTTTAGTTTTTCCTCCTCCCCTACGCATTTAATGCTCATTAGCATCTTACTCCACTTCGCTGATGCCGATAGCAGCAGGCAAATGGCTTTCAACATGCCATTGACAGGCTGGCCTGAGAGAGCCCTTGAATCGGTGCTAGAACAACATGAGTACCTGTAATTGTGTTCCCGAGCATGGAGCCTGCCACTCAGGGTTCTGTTGGCTTAAAGAGACACTGTTGTATTTTTGCCCAGTGGCCTAGCTCTGCTGAAGGTACATCACGTTTATGCGCACAGATCTGTACCTGTAGGAAAAATGTTTTTCCTTTCTGATGGAGCCGCACATTAAAGGTTTGGGTGTTTCTAAGCAGTGAGTCGGCTCCTTCGTTTGAAATGTAAATCTGTGTTCCTACATGAACCTGATTGCTCATGCCTTTCACCTCTGTAGGGTTTGTTGTAACTTATGGATTCAGGCCTTCAGGACCACTGGTGGCGCACAGCAGACCTTTCAGCAGTTCCTGTATGGCTCAACATCTCCTGTTCTCGCCTCCCTATCGTATATGGAATCATAGGTTCATCTGGCTGTCTCCTAGCTGTCCATTTACACCCCTGTCCTCTTTAGCCAGTCTCTCTGTGTACTGTTTTATAAGACAGACTAACATCCCTCTGCTGTCTCTCTTAAAATATGCATTAAGTGGAATGCAGTTTTTTTTTTTTTTTGGTCTAACAGATGATGATCTTGTGTTTTAGATGTTCCAACATCTGTCACCTTATCATTTGCTATGGCAGGGTTTCTGTGACCTAGTAGTACAATAATATCTGATTGATGGTACCAAAATTTCCTTTTCTGTATAGTATTTTTGAAAACCTGTTTTTTTTATTACTATTATTTTTATTTTATTTTTTTACATTTAAGTGGGTAAAAACAAATGTATTGGCCTTGCAGAATGAGGAAGGAAGTGTAATTTTGAAGTTCCAGTCTTGGTGTATTTATGTCCTGTGGGGATGTTTTGACTTGGACAGTTTCCAGTGTGCCCCGTAGCATGATGGGATACTTCTGTGCTGGACTTGCACTGGTGGGGGAGGAATGGGGCCTTGCGGCACCGCATGCTCCTGTAGGCATTGCAGCAGAAGCAACGTCAAGACTCTCAGTACCCTGGTTATCGCGGGTGTCGTTTGTGACCTGGAGAATGATGGATGGTTCATTTTTCAAATCTCAGAACAATGGTTCAGTTTGTTGGTGCCTTATATAGAGTTGGTATATTTGTCATGTATGCTGAAGATGCAAGAGTTCCTCCCCCCCATCAGTGTTAGGGAATAGCAGTGAGGTGGTTGATTTCTGATTCCAGGATGTGGGTGTAAAGAAGGCCTAGTCACTGGAATGGGTCCCTCCCAGGGAGCGAACTCTGAATTCTCCACCCACCCCCAGCTGCCCCCTTTTATCCACCATTAATTTGCAGATCTGATCGACAGCCTGAAAATTCAATTTAATGACCTGCCTCTGTGCACTTAATATGATTTTACTGCCTGTTACGGTCAAGCGGAGCTACAATTTACATAATGATCAGAGTGAGATAGGGCTGCTGTGGTTGCTGTGGCAACCTGGAGAGTGGCTGAGGAATGGAGTTTGAATAGGGTGTGGGGGGTGGGGGTGGCAATGGGGACTGTGAGGAAGAAGGGGGAAGGTCCAGGCCTGTGGGGGGCGTGGGGGGGGGGGGGGGCGGGGGGGGGGGGGGGGGGGGGGGGGGGCGGGGCGGGCGGGGGGGGGGGGGGGGGGGG